>APFE030288973.1:79959-103023 GCA_000404065.3 Pinus taeda | reverse complement strand
GATCCTATTGTTTTAAAGAGGGAAACCTTCAACCATAAAAGGGAGGCCGCACCCCGCATAAAAGGTAAAACTTCAACCTGTAAAGGGAAGTCTCAACCTGTGATGGTTTAAGGATGACCAACAACTCTGGAATGCTTATGCAATTCCTCGAACTCTTCCAAAGCTGGCAAGAAGCTGTAAGTCTTCTGCTAGAGGAAGTGTTCTCAATTTTGTCTCCGGAACTCTTCCAAAGCTCGCAAGAAGCTGTAAGTCTTCTGCTAGAGGAAGTGTCCCACATCGCCAACTGATGGCATGTTCAGGCATCTTTGTCTCTGGCTACAACTCTGAAACTGGTGTGGCAGGTTGTGGCTCAGGCTCGCTTAATGTGGCTTTGAAGCTTGTAGATGACCATCATTTCCCCCCCTGTCGAATCCAAGGTGAGATGATGGAGAAAACTCAACTGCCAGATTGTTCAATACTCTGGAACAAGTTCTGACATGTGATTTGAATATCTTCTTGGCTATTGATGTCCATTGCCAAGAAGCGATCCATCCAAGATGAATCTTTGTTCTAGCAGGGTGTTTTTTTCTGAAGCATATGTGTGAAGAATGGCTAGTTTTATGACAGTGCTTACATGGATGAAGATCAAAACAGTGATCTTTCAAATGGCCAACTCGGTCACAGTGTTGGAATTTCACAATCTGTTGTTGTTGTTGTTGTTGAAGAAGGATAGAATCTGGAACAGCTGGAGGCGAACTGTCATGAGGAGCGGGTGAACTGTCATGAATAAATCCAGCACTCTGAAACTGAATGGGCTTGGAGTAGTCTAGAATATGAAAGGACAAGTCCTTGTCATATCCAAGACCAGTTCTGTGCTTGTTGTGGACAAGATGTTCCCAAGGTCTGATGATGGGCTTGGGAAGTGCAGACTGAGTTTCTGCATCTGCATGTAACCTTGTTGCTTTATTGGGCACTGGATCTGAATGAACTTCAGCAATATTGTCTTGTTGTTTATGGGAGTCTGTTTCATTGTTCTGAACAGAAATAGGTTCAGAATGATGGCTCCTCTGTTTTAATTCTTCTTGTTGTAGCTTTGTCTCAAGCTGCAAAAACTCAATATTCTCCTGTGCATTTTGTAGACATATTTTAATATTGAATAGAGAGGTTTTGTTTATCTTAACCATCTCATCAACAATGGAATGTATCAGAGTATTTAACAACTCTAATGCATTATCAAGTCTGGTCATTTTCTTCATTATCTTATGTGTTAAAGAAACTGATCATAACTATCAACCAGTGAAGAAGAAGCAACAATCACTCACATTTCAATGTCACTGCAATATCCTTTATAAATGTCAGAGAATGATCAGTGTGCAACATAAAAGATTACAATCCGCTCACCAAACTCTTTATGCAGTAGTGGAATCAAGGGATCAATGCACTATAATGAGTTTTAAATACAATGCTACACTAGAGCAGCAACAACTGCAAACTTACTTGGATCCTTCAAATATTTTTTCACTCTTCAATGTATATCAACACTTCAGTATCAGATAGTGAGAAGAATATACAGCCACACAAACAGCCTCTAAATGGCATCCAAATTGTGACAAACTCATTCTAGTATGGTAGAAATTGACCCAGAATACCAACAAACCAACCAGCAGCAATATATTAAGTAACTTGATAACTGTGTTTGAGCTCCACCAAGTACCACACACAAACACTTTATAATTCGGCTCAAATCAGTAAGATGAACTGTGGAACCAATTAAAAATTCAATTCATATACCATGAATAACTCAATGCTTCACCACACACTAAATTTGTTCTGTTCATGCATATTCTTCGTCTCCATTTGATCTGGTTTCAACCTTCAAATTTTGAATCCCTGAGATGAAAGGCACGGATTTGCTAGGGCCTTTTCTCTTCCACAAAGAATTGAGGCCACCTCGGATCAGGAAGATGAGTTCAGCGAGGCGAGCTATAGTTTTGAATCGGAAACGAGGATTCAGAGAAGCCTGGTTGCTTAGCTTAATTTACAGCCCGTCTATCTTTTCAAGCTTGGCTTCTTTACACTAGCAATCTGCCCAGAATTTATCTCTGATGTAACACACAGCCCCAAGAAAACAAACTTGGTCCAGAAGTAGTTGTCGAGTGGTGTACGACTCCCTTGCTGTCACTTTCAGAACTCGTGGCTAGCTCAGAACTGGAGATTCAGTCATAGGAAATAAATCTGGCCACGTTCAACTGATGCACTCAGTCTTATGCATTCCTAGCAAACTCAGCACTTCGAATTCAAGGACTCAAGTGTGAACTTGACTTAAGTTGGCAGAAAATCAACTCGAGTAGGAGATAACTCAGGCAGCAGCAAAAATGAGTGGGTTCTGTTTCACCTTCCTCAAGACACCCGTCCAGCTACTCAACCGACGATTTCAACGGTCTTGAAAAATAACTCACACACAAAATGCATGCTCAACAAATGCCAAATCCAAAACCTCATTCGCTGGCAAATTCACACTCTAACATTTGCATGCAGAAGTATTTAAAACATGTGATTCAAAACCAGAGTCCGGCTTTAAATTTTAAGCTTCAATATAACATCAGTCCCACATGTCGAATAGTATTGAAACTCACCTCGCACATTCAGACCAAGTGCCAATAACCTTTGGTTCATCACTTTATGGTTTATGAAAACCATATCCATTTCTCTATGATCAATCATTCGGAAGATTATCAAACAATCCAATAACTCTCATTATATATGGTCGGATTCAATTAAAGATTGTGCCCTTAATTTTATATTCAACCTGGCAACTTATATAATTTTAACCCCAATGCTTAATTCACACACGTTTTCTAGTTAAATTTAAACAAATTACTCAGATTTCATTTCATTTATTCCCAACCTGTTCGAATTTCGGCAATATATCAATCTCTGGACCACCTTCAAATTCTGGACTTCACCAACAATCAAACCATTCAATTCCACTGCGCTTTCATTCAACCACAGGTCGATATTAACACATCGATTTGTATAACTTCCATTCTTTCGTTTTTCCAATTCTGATTTTCTTCAATCTCTGAACCTGCAGCTTAAATAACTCAACACGATTTCAAAAAATTTTCATAGCAGTTCAACTCAATGCTCATTAAACAATTGCGCCTTCTATAAAATCAACTCTCCAAGTCGATGTGCCAACGCATTCAACAATGTTCAATATGTCAACAAACAGTGTTCTACTTCAGTTGACTATAATGCCACATAATCTGTAAATAATCGACCCCCAAACAGAAACTTAAAGGCCCTTCGAAAAGATGCAAACCGGACTGAACTTTAATCACCGCCTTCTCTGTTGTAACACTACCGCATGATCTTAGCGTTACCAATTTAAACACCAAAGGTTTAATGCAAACTTACCAGATTCGATTTCAACACAACTGCTTCTCTCAGCATTCCGTCACATAGCTGCACTTCCAATGTGTTATCCAATTCTCACAACGCAACCAAATAGCGTGTGATCTTAAATTCAATTCAATTGAAGTTTTATGCAGCACGCATTGAACATCGTGCACAAACTCAGCGCTAAAATAGGAAATGACAGTATGGACAGATGTGCAGTGCTGGTAGAGGTAGGTTATTTCAGGTCTGAGGGGAATAAGGCAGAGTCAGAGGTCACGTAACGCAGAACTGACATATATATAGAGACCAAAAAACAAGTGGCTCAAATTGGAGCAGGACCAGCAATCACCCGCTCTTATACCATGTTAAACACACATGGGAAACATAAAATAGGAAAGATAAATCATGTGAGTACAATTTTTATTAACAAGAGATATACATTTATAGTACAATATGTGACTCTTGGGTTTCACATCCCAAGGTCTCTTGGACTCCTTTTGTCCATTCGGCTTTCACACTAACCCATTGAGGATCAGGTTTCCAACAGACCCAATGAATATCTTGGAGGGTAAGAGTGACAATTTGGCCATCGCAGAGGCCATGAAGAAAAAATTCAAGCTGGAGAAGAAGAAGAGAGGGTACCTGATTTACAGCATCAACAACGCTACGGTCAAAGTCGCAACACAGATATTGGCTGAAAATGTTATGCGGAAGTGTCACGCGGATGAGGTGCCCACACCGGTGGTTGCACTTACCGCGCAATGCACAGAAGGGGTCCAATTTAACTAGGCAGACTACTTGTTCATAGAGTTCCTGGAGAGCTGTCGTGAGGCACAGGAGTAGGGGAAAACTTTCCACTATGCATGGCTTCTACTATCCATAGTGATGGTGGCTTGGGAATTGCCCGAAGACCGCCAGTTCCCAATGATTGTGTAGGATCTTCCTGAGACAGCCAGTTCCCAATGATTGTGTAAGATCTTCCTGAGACAGCAAAGTACGCTTTGCTGTGGGCAACCAGAGATGTGTAGAGGATTAGAGACAACAAAATATTATGGGTGTTCATGGAGATGAACATCAGAATGGGGATTAATCACAAACCACAATTATCGCCCATTGTCTACAACATTCTGCAAAGCTTTGCAGATTTCAAGGCAGACTTCCACCACATGTACATCAAGGCGCGGAAGGACTCCACGAAGACATGTTGTGAGCTACCTTATCTGGCAACAGATGACATCATATTCGCTGTGCTTGAGTCGTTGCCAATGGAGTAGCGCGCTCCAACCAACTTCACAATGGAAGTAGAGAAGTCCGCCGCACAGAAGAAAATGACGAGGCCAAACTATGGATGGGGCAGTTGGTAGAGAAGAGAAGGCACGAAGCAGCAGCAACCAATGCGCAGGAAGCGCGCGATGCTGCGAAACCAACAAAAGAACAGCAGTAGGTTGCAGAGAAGGAGTGCGAAAGCTAGAAGTTGCCTTTGCCTGAACAGGAAACAAATCCAAAGGAAGGTGGCGCAGACCCATAGACAACATCCAAAAAGTTGAAACGACAGCGCCCAAGAGAGCAGGTGGGGCCACGGAAGAAGTTGAAGGCCTCAAAGACTTCTTGCGACCCGATCACCCTCACTGAGGGGGATCTACATGACATCGGGGAGACGTTGAGGGACACACCGTGGAGGCCCTCCAACAAATTGCGGAGGAACACCAGACGGTGTTGGGGGTCCTCTGAGCACAGATATAGGAGTTCCAGGTGTGCATTCCACAGGCTGGTATTGTGTCAACCAGCCTCGCACTAGGTGTGACAGTGACTGAGGGAATGCTACGCGCCTACATGACCAACACCATAGTGTTGCCAAAGGGAGTACTTGTGACATAAAATGAGGTCGATATCCTTATGGTCGGTGGATTAAAGGGGATCGGGATAAACATGGTTGCGCTCTCTCAAGAGACGCTCTATGTTTTGTAGGATGGAGTTACTGCAAAACTGTGAGCCAAGGAGGGTCACGCGCTCCAAGTCATGAGAGAGAAATGCATCAACATCGAATAGTTGAGCTTGCAACGCGACGAGGTAGTGGCGTAGAACCGACAGATTGTGCAGGTGGTCGAAGAAACCCGCCAGGTGGTCCCGAAGCTGGCCATCCAAGGAGAGGAACCAACAGAGGCGCGCATCCGGAAACTAGCAGCAGGGGCGCGCGAGGCTAAGGAAGAGATGGCCAAGGTTCAACTGGAGCTGAAACTTTAAATAGCTAAGCTACAATTGAAGGCACGGCCTTCAACGCCACCAGAGGTTAAGGAATGGCGCTTCAGTGCGATTACAGTGGCCACAGTAGAGGTCAACAACGTAGTGAAACACTGCACCAAGATTTTTGAAGAATCATTCAAGCTTCTCACCACTCTACAGGAGGACTCGAACATAAAACGCTTAGAAACAGAGGCGTGCGAGCTGCAGTTGAAGTATGATGAGATAAAAGGGACCGCGCAGACGACTTCCCTTACACAGAGGCTCGCGTAGATGTAGCACGCAAAAGAACTCAAGGAGCAGGTGGATGTTTCTCAACACAAGGAAGTTGTTTTGAAGTTGCGCGTACAACCATGGATTGATGAGGTGTTCATCATTACAGCCTCTATTAAATAAAAGCTCGCGTAGAAGCAAGGCACACAGGAATAGGTTTAAGAAAGCAGTTCAACCACAATGGTTTCTGAACAACGCATCTAGGAAGTGTAGCAGGCAGCCGCTCAGTGCGTTGCAGATCTTGCAACAGTCCATGTAGAGTTCAGATGTCTTCGTGCGAGTGATCTCCGCACCAACAGAGTGACTCAAGAGAGAGTCACGATGTTTGTGTTGGCGGCCTGTTGGGTGCGGGATCCCCCAAGGAAAGTTTTTGGGCTTAGGGCCTAGATTTTAGTCATAAATTGTATCTTTGATGTAAAGACTCCACAATTTGTGGGCACGGAGCTCGTAGCTTGTAAATGAGTCATAGGGTTGTCCACCCTTAATTTTTGTAATGTAATGTTGGCTATAGAGATCTACCCATGGTCCGCAGACCATGGAATTGTATAAATGGAGCGAGGCTCTAGGTTGTAAAGGAATCAATTAATGATCATGGAATAGATGCATAACGGAAGATCTAAGGGTAAAGTCGAGTCTTTGGGTCGTAGAGTAGGAGAAGGCTCTACAGCTGAGTGTGCAGAGGCCTAGTAGTCTACAGTTGAGTGCATGGGCCCCTGTAGCTGAGTGCCCAGGGCAAGTCGAGTCTGTAACAGTTGGAAAAATTAATAAAGAGAAGTTTTATATCATTCCTGTGTATTTGTTTCCTGTTTTCTGCATTGAATGTATCGGGTGCGAATTTCATTTCTACTGTTTATAAGATGCGCAAACATATATGATTGTGTTAATTAAGTGAATGGAAGATAAAGTATTTATTTACGCGAAGTTAACTAACATCTTTAAGAAGATAAGTAAGAGACACGGTGTAATTTGGGGAAATAGCACAGATCACTACCATAGCAGCGCGAAAGCATATCAATCCCTAGTTAGGGCTGCGCGCAGGTGATTATAACATATCGCGAACATCTTGCAAGTCAGAACAGTGCAAAAGTGTGTGCACAAAGGTAGGCACAGTTGGACTAAATCAACCCCTCAGACATCTCAAGGGTGCAGAAACTTGGTTCTAGCATCCCCCTATACTGCTTTGGGTGAGACTTCAGTCCGCATTCCATGGGCTGATTCCGAAAGGGCCAGTAGTGTAGGGATTTGTTTGGCTAAATAACTCTAAATCTAGGTCAGGCCCCATCAAGTCAACAGAAATCAGACCCTACCGAATAACAGGTGATTCATAATATCCTTGCTGATTTTGGATCTGCCTCGGGCCTCTTCATGAACCAAATGAAGTTTATATTGATTTCATGCGACCCTGAGGCGGAATGGATTGTGGATATTTCCAACACTTTTAGTGTAAAAGTCTCCCATTTGCAAGATGGTTTCCATTATCTAGGCTTCTTCCTAAAGCCGAATGGCTACAAAAACAAGGATTGGGATTGGCTTCTTCTCAAGCTGGGTAAGTGGCTCACACAATGGTCACATTCATGGATTTCATTGGGAGGGAATCTAATTTTAATCAAATCTGTCTAGATTCTTGTGGGTTGGAACGCAATTAGATCGAAAATTTCACCTTGCTAGTTTGAAGATATTTAACCTTCGATTTAATCAAGGCGGTTGGGATTTAAAAGGCACCCCTCTTTCAACCTAACATTGCTCCTAAAAAATATTTGGAGAGAAGCTAGCAATGATAGCTTTTGGAGACAAATTATCAAGGCTAAATATCCTCAAAATAGGGATCTAATTAGTTGGATTCGTGTTGGTGCCTTAGACCCTCTCAACATCTAAAAATCTTGGTGCAGTTTACTCCACACTAAACATTGGTTTTTTAGGAATATTAGATGCGATGTTGGCTCAAGATCTTCCCCACATATTGACTTGGACTCCCTCTCAGGCCTGACAGTTCTGTATTTACTATCTCCTCCTCTCATTACTTTCTTGCACAATCATAATTATTTTGTGATTAAATATATTTCTTATTCTCATCTTTCATCTCCATCTCTCACTCTTTGGAAAGGTGCTTTCAAGCTTAAAATTCCATAGGTCTTGATTCCAAAATGGCAATCATACATTACTAATCTCAATCTTGTTAGGATTGTCCTTTCAACAAAAAGAGACAGATTCATTTGGTTTGGTGGCCCACAACAAGAAAAGGTTATTGTTCATGAGGAATATCGGATAATCTACCATCCTACCAAATAGATATTGTTCTTCTCTTGGTTGGCTAGATCCTGGAAATGCAATTTTCCGCTCAAAATCAAATGCTTCTCCTAGTTAGTGGTGCACAATCGAATTTTGACTTGGGAAATCCTTAGTAAGAGAGGCTATCAGGGCTTGGGAAGGTGTTGCATTTTCTCATATGCCAATGAGGACACCAATCACCTCTTTCTTCACTGTCCCTTTCCCTCTTCTATCTAGAGCTATGTGCTACAATTGATTAACTACCCTGTTGATTGGGACTGTTAAAATATTGTCTCTTGTCTTGGTAGATGGAAAATGGGTCATCAAATTCATAACACATTGGATTTCTTTATCATTTAGGGAATTTGCCGGTCTAGAAATGCCCTCATATTTGATCATGTGTTGCACGACATTTGGAAAACTAGCTGTAGAATTATCTCTTTCTATCTTGAGCAATCTTCCTAAAATTCCTCCTCCTCCTTATAACATATGATCTAACTTTTTGGTCATATTTTTTTATGAGGCTTCCTCTTTTGGACTATGTGGCTGCAAAATTGTTATGAAACGAACTCACAAAAAGATAGAAGAGATAGATCAACACCTTAAAAATAAGCCTCTTCGAGGGGGAAACCTCCTTTATATTACACAAATGAACAATTATTTGATGATACAAATGACAAGACCTCCTTTCTATATATAGGACTCTAAGGGGTCATAATATAATCAGAGTCGACATAACAATAATAATGTAAGGGCACAATAATAACAATAGTGGGCTTCTATGGGGCACAATAATAACAATATGGTGACTACATGGAAACAACAATATAATAAGGGGGTTGTACTAATAACAGTAAGGGGTTACACTAGTAGTATAGGGACCTAACATGCCCCTCTCCTTCAAAAAGTGTTGTCCTCAACGCTTGAGTAGTTATTGATGCTTCTGTATAAAATTCTTGTCCTCCCATGTGGAATCCTCAGTGGGTAAGTTCTTTCAATTGATGTGATACTTTGAAATTGATCGATTTCGTAGCTGTCGGGTACTTGTTTCTGTGACTGCTCCAGGTTCCAATATGATTTTTCCTTCCTTGTCAAGTTCTAGCAATATTGTTTGAGCTGGGACCTTTTGCAACTTTTGAATGAGTGGCCACACTTCTTCGTCCTTCTTCCATTCATCCCTTGCTTTCTTTATCCAATCTGGTTGGATAATAGAAATAGCACAAAACAATGCTTACACATCCTCATCCTTTCTTGAGAGTACATTTGCAACAACATTTTTCTTCCCTTTTTTGTAGATGATTTCAAATTCATAACCCAACATATTTGTGACCCATTTTTTCTGTTCTTCTAAAGATAATCTTTGTTCTAAAAATTATTTAAGACTATCATGATCCCATTTTACCTTGAAGTGTCTTCCCATTAGGTAAGGTCACCATTTCTTAAGTGCATGTGGTATTGCCAACATTTCCTTCTCATAAATAGCTTGCTTGAGATGTAGTCGTAAAAATACCCAATCGCCTACAACAAAACTTCTTTCATTGCAATGTTGATCTACATGTTGTTTCATTCGATTCTTCACCAAAGTGGCATTATCCTTTAAAATTTGGAGAACTTGTTGTTGATGCTCGATGTAATCTTTCACTGCTTGAATCTTTTTCTTCTTGATATGTTCTTCTATCTTGAGAGTTTAAGGAGTGGTAATTTCTTCTAGTGCATTACAAGATATGGTCGGATTTATTTCTTGATGCTTGATGTAATCTTTCACTTCTTGAACACTTTTCTTCTTGATATGTCCTTCTATCTTGATAATTTGAGGAGTGGTAATTTTGGCCAATGCATTATAAGATATGGTTGGATTCATTTCTTCTTTCACGATGTGATATTTTACTTCTTGAATCTTTTTCTTCTTGATATGTCCTTTTATCTTGAGAGTTTGAGGAGTGGTCATTCTTACCAATTCTTTACAAGATATGGTCGGATTCATTTATTCTTTCTCTAGGGTTGGTTCCTGGTGTATATCCTCTTCTTTTTATGTTTCATGATGTTTTTCTTCCTCTTCTTCATAATCTATGTAAAATAATTTCTTCTCAGCACACTTATGACCTTTAGTGTATTTATTATCACAATTGTAACAAAGCCCTTTTGCCCTTTTTTCTTCCAATTGTTGTGGTGTCAACCTTGTAGGTTGTGGAAGGCTAAGAGAAACAACACTTCCATCTTTATAGTTGTGAGGGGAAGACTTCCTTGTTGTCATAATTTTGCTTTCCACTTTTCTTACCAACCTGAATGCCTTCTCCAACGAATCAGATTCCCAAAGACAAACCTCATGTTGAATGTTATCCTTTAAAGTCGCTATGGAGGCATCAATCCTCTACTTCTCTGGAATATCATTTTCCCTTATATTCAATTTTTGAAAGTTCGCATATGTACTCTTCCATTGAACATTTTTGTTTTAGATTTATCAATTGGCTAAAAAGGGTGTTTCTCTTTGTATCATCATAATGTGTTATCATTTCCTCCATGAAAATTGACCACGTAACAAGTGGTTTATGAGAACAAATCCCTTTATACCATAAAAATTGATCCAGTTCTAAATATGAAGATGCAATACGTACCTTTTGTAACAGTTGTACCTCATGTAGATCAAAATATTGCTCCATCTGTAGTATCCAATTTACCGGATCCTTGCCATCAAACTTCCTCATATCGTTTTTTCTTGATTTTAGGAGATCGATCTTGAAACGATTGTAACTCTGTAATTTTGGATCTTCCAGTTCTGAAATCATGACCTGTTTGGAGCAGCGAAATCCTAAAATCCAAAGCTCTGACACCAAATGTTATGAAACCAACTCACAAAAAGATAGAAAAGATAGATCAACACCTTAAAAATAAGTCTCTTTGAGAAGGCAACCTCTTTTACATTACACAAATAACAATTCTTTGATGATATAAATGAAAAGACCTCATTTTTATATATAGGAGTCTAAGGGGTCATAATATAATCAAATCCGACATAACAATAATAATGTAAGGGCACAATAATAACAATAGTGGGCTTCTATGGGGCACAACAATATAATAAGGGGGTTGTACTAATAACAATAAGGGGTTATACTAGTAGTATAGGGACCTAACAAAAATGGTCATCCATCTTGGGCTTGGAGTTTTCTACAAATTCAACTCGCACTGTGGAATTGGCTCTAACACTCGAGTTGAATTACTTGGTCTCTGGGGAATTTTGTACTGTTCTATTTGGCTCAGCCTCAGGATCTTACAATTTTGGAGACTCCAAATATGTGACTCCTAGAAATTCAAAACTCAATCTTCAATTAAATAACTTTACTCTATCTCCATTTCCCATATCTATGGGATCCAAAATGGCGAAGCGAATCGTCTCTCCAAGGAAGGTTGTTTTTCGGAAACTACAAGGATTTTTTTCCATTTTTTCAAAAATTTGAATTGTAAAACACCTTTGTTGTTGAGAGGCCATAGGTTTAATTCTATTAGCTTAACATTTGAAGGTTGAGCTTAAGGTTTAAAGATGATTTCTTTTAATAAAGCTAATACAAGAATTGGTTTTGGTAAGAGGTAGAGGTTTGGAAGTTAAGCTCATGAATTTTTTTAAATAAATATATTAATAACAAAATAAAAAGAATAGAAATTAAGTCAGTTTATTTTTTTGTACTTTTTTGTTTTAGACTACAGCGAGCTACGATTTATCCATAATTTTACCAAAATTTCATCAAAAAAGATTTTGAAATTGTAAAGCACTTTTGTTGTTGAGAGGTCACTAGTTTAATTCTAATTCTATTACCCTCCACAAATTGATTTTAAGTTTTCGGAGATTCTGTTAGGAAATGGGCTAAACAATTTTTGGTTATATCGTGTCTTTTATTGATTAAAATTTGTTATCCACGATAACTCCAAAACCTAGCACAGTTAGACTACCAAATTTCAAAATACTAATCTATTTATACATTCAAAAATACACTTTAAACAACTAAAATATATAATAGTATAAAAAATTCAAACAAAATGTATCTTCTAAAAAATCCTCAGGATTAAGATAGATCAAAATTGTGATTCAACAATTGCTTATTGAATTTAGTTAAAAACAATTTATTGGATTTAGTTAAAAACAATTGATTAGAAAATATATCCATAAAAATTTCAAAATGAACCTAGCTAGATTAAGACTTTTCAAAAGCTAAATCTCTTTATAGATTTAAAAACACATCTTAAACAACTAAAATATATAATATTATAAAAAATCAAAATCATGGGATAATTACAAATTTGACTCCTCAAAGCCTAAGCATTTAACAAGTTCCTCTCCTGCAATATGATTCACAAACATTTGCAAAGCGTAAAGGAAATGCAAACTAAATCCCACGACAGAGACTGTCTATCACACCAAACCTGGAAGAACTTTTCTCCTCTAGGTTGCGTTGTAGGTGGTAATGCGAGATGCAGGCACATCTCCGCGCGCGTAACCAGTGGAACCTTGAATTTCGTGCCTATTGCAGAAACTGTGGGAGTTCAGCTCTTACGCATTCTTATACCGGTGACCACCTGCGTCAGAAACATGCAGATCTGATTTCGAACCCTCAGATCTGCGATTCACAAAGAAAAAATACATCTTTCCCCAGAGATTACGAAACCAATTTCACACCTTTATGAGGGTGGCAATCTAAGCCTGAAACATGCAGATCTTATCTGGAACGCAGATATCTGGGGTACAAAATTTCCTGAGAGCTTAGGAAAGCAATTTCACTGAAAGAAAGGGCAACTCGGGACACTTTTTCTCCATGAATCTCTGGGTACCAATTTCATCCCTTTCCGCTTACAGATCGGCAAGAAAAGGCAATCCCCTAGGATGGGGCAAAATCGGGAAAAAGGTCGCATTTTGTACCTGTTCATTGGGAAACCTGGGAACTTAATGGCTGAGTTGTTTATATGTATTATATTTTGAGGGATTCTTGCCGATGAAGCTGGCCAAAATATTTGTGGTGAAATTTGGATGTTTGTGTTGTTTATATTGGTTTTTTTTTTATTGTACATATAGGTTCAAAAATTTTGGTGACACATTTAGATGGTGGAGAATTTATCAAATTTGTGACTCCAATATATTTGTGCAAAATTCTAGAGAAATTTGATTTCAATAAATGACAACCAAATTTTAAAAAATAAATAAAAAATAATTTGATTATGTTTATTTAAATGATTTATTAACTCATTGAGCCTACAAGCTTATTCTACAACTCGGTATAAAGGGATATGTAAGTTTGTCTCTTCATCTGTGCTTTTTTAAAATAAAAATTTATGTTTTAAATAGAAAAATAATGTCACCTATAATTTAAAAAAATGAATATGTTGTAAAGTAATTAAAAGTAAAAAAAATGTGTTAATTAGATATTTAAATCTTATACTTTTCAATTATGTTCTAAATAGAGAAATAATGTGGGAGATATATCTATATATAGAAGATGAAAAAATTAAGTCTTTATAGTTAAAAATTTTATTTGATCCCATATATACGTTATTTAACATTCAAAAATACAATTTAAGCAATGAAAAATAAATTAAAATTTTTATATAATTATATATATATACTTTATTTAATATTCAAAAATACAATTTAAACAATGAAAAATAACACATTATATATTGCATTATAAATAAGTTTGCACTTAAAGAAATTTAATCTCTCTACTCATATTAGGCCCATACTTAAAATGAATCTATTATGGTCTAGTTAAAAAACGCCTAGTGGTATGGATTTAGTTTGAGTGATTAAAAAATTAAGTTACAAAGTATTTTGTATTTCATCATTCATTAAATAATTACAAAAATTTAGTTTGAATGATTAGAAATATTGTTTCAATTTTAGTCACTAACCCATTATAATAAAATAACAATATTTTAGTATTAATTTTTATTTTACTTTTATTTTATAAATATTTTATTAAAAAATACCTATAAATAAATAATAAATATTTGTTTTATATTAACAAAACATTTTTCAATTTTATAAACATTTAAATCTTTTAATGTTTTATGATTTTAACTAATTTCATCAGTATGAAATCATAATTTTAAATATACAAATCATTTTTTAATATAAGAATGAAGTCTCATTTAATATCTTTAATATAATTAAATTATTATAGATTTTTAGACCTGAGACACAGATCTGAACAACGTGTGTGGCTCTTTTTTGTAAAATTCTTCAAAAACATTTTTATACTCAACATGAGAGCATTCTCCAGATGGCTCCCAGCGTCGCAAAAATAGTTGTTGGCTCAGCTCCGTCCTCCTCTCGGAGGCAAGCTCCTGCCCATATCGTTAGTGAAGCCCCAACTCCCACTGTCCAGGTGGACCAAGCCTCCTTCGATGAGGCTTCGAAGTTTTATGAAAGTGCCCTAATCTGCGGATTCAATGGTTTTTGGCGCGACTAACAACTCTCCACAGTTGGATCTCAGAGGTATGGAAGCCTGTTATTTCTGATGCCACCCCTATGCTAGGGGTTTCTTTATAGTAGATTTTGAAAACCTTGAAAGAAGACAATGTATTCTAGATTTCGGCCCTTGGTTTTGGGAAAACTCAGGCCTATTCATAAAGCCATGGGACCCATCATTCGATCCCTCAACAACATTCATAACCTCAGCACCAGTTTGGTTGAGATTTCCAAACCTACCCTTGCATCTTTGGAATTACTCCTCGCTCAAAGCCATTAGAAATGCAATTGGGAAATTTTACTGCAGGTGCCTAGAAATAGAGGAATATGTCAGAACCACCTATGCACGTGTCTGTGTGAAAATGGACTTCAGCGTCGGATCCCCAACTGAAATACACCTAACAAGTAAAGACTATGTGTAGAACCAAAAACTCGATTATGAAAATGTCCTCTTCAGATGTCAATCCTGCTTTGAGATAGACCATCTAGCCAAAAATTGCCCAAAAGCCTCCCAGAAAAATTCTGCTAGAAAAAATCAACACAAATCTACATGGTGGGAAAGAGCACAAAAAGAACACTACAGTGTCATCAAAGAAAGATACTCTCGAGAAAACTCTAAATCACAAGAAATCGAGCAAGAAAGAAACAACTTTCAAGACAAGCAGGGGGAAAGCCCCGCCCAACAAAAATCTTCATTTAATAGCAAAGCAGATCTCCTAAACCAAACTCCTTCTCCGACTATCTTCAAAAGGACGAACACAATAGATTGTGAAGCTAAGACACCAACGTCTCAAGAACCAGAAGAGATAAAGGAGATGCAAGATAAAGGAAGTTGGAAGACCATAGAGAAAAAAAAAAAAAAAAAAAAAAAAAAAGAAAAAGAAAAAAAAAAAAAAAAAAAAGTAAAAAAAACACCAATCTTGCCAAGAAGACAAGGAGCCAGACAATAAAACTAAGAAATTATAGGCCGATAGACCAATTTGTCTTAGTGACGTAACCACCATCCATCGTATAATTTAATTTATACAATTATTTAAAATTATCATAACTAAAAATATATATTAAAATAAATTAAATTAAAAAAAATAATAAAAATTAACAATATCAACTAATTTATGATACAAATTGCTTTTAGGACAATTTTTTCAAAGCTTTTTTGGTCTAATTTCTCTAAAATATCACAGAATTTATTGAAATCACAAGTTTGATGCGTAACCCCTGCACAATCTAAGTGCCCTAGGGATTTTTGACGATGCTAAATCCATATATACAGTAAAAAAAACCAATTTAAATAACACAATCCAAGATTTCCCCTCAAATTTTTCCCAGGTTTCCAGCATTGGAAAGTCCAAAAAATTGCACTAAAGACAACTCCATTCATAATATATATAAACAAAGTTATAGTGTGGAAGGGTTATGGTTGATCATATCATTTATGATTAGGAGAATTAGTGATATATTTTCAATAGGAATTTTTTCTAAGAAAGAATCACTAGTGATATACATTTAATAATAAGTTTTTCTACGAAAGAGTTATGTTGTTTTTATTATAACTAACACAACCACATTTACCAATGTTGTTGATATACACCGATAGGTGTATATGAAGCATATATACAACCACATTTTCCAATGTAGTTGATGTAAGCCGATAGTCAGATATCAACAACATTAGCAATTATTATGTGTATTTTTTTAAAGACCAACTATTTATCATTATTAATAACTATATAAATAATAAAAACTATTTCATATATAAATATATATATATATATGAATATGATTATTATATTAATATTATATTATATATTAAAAAATATTAAGTTACTTTATAACATTTTATTTATAATAAATTTAAATAATTTAATAATAGTATTAACTCATAATAATATCAATGATATTGACTAACAATAATAATCTTAATTCCCAATTATTTTTTTAATAAAAGCAATAATTATTTCAGTAAATGTGGTTGATATACGCATAAGGTTTCATTTCTATTTATGACACAAATTAATGATAAATATGTTAGAGTCAGTGTTTGCATACTGTCATCAACGATCAAAACTCCTATTTTCATATCATATTAGGGTCCCATTATGAAATTTTTGTCATTCCACCTAGGTCCTCATTCAAAAATTTACTCACTAATGGTAGCCCTAGTAAAAAACCCTCACTCTCCTTCAAAATCAATACTTGTTGGCCCACCTTTATGTCTTATTGAGCACACATCAATCATAAAAGCTCATTTCATCATGTCTTTATGTCAGTGGTCAACATGGAGTCTGGTCATTCAATGTCCCATTAGGTCACTAGATTTCATTTTCCAAGGTTCAATAATACTCATTTCATCTCATAAGGTCAGCAAAAGTATGAAAATAAAGCAAATAATATCCCTTTTCAGTCAAATAAGGGTTTACAAGTATGTAAACCATGGTTGCTGAAGTTCCAAATTTGATTTTAAATAAGGAATTTATTCTAGTTTGTAATTTTTATTTCAAAAGAAAATGTAATATTTTTTATTTTATTTATGAAATTTTACGTTTATCATATGTAATAAGTCACCATTTTAGCCGTTTACTCAATTCCATTGCCAATAGCATCCAAAAAAGAGTCAAAGTGAAGATTGCCACAAGCTTCAACATCATCCACCTGTCAAAGGAAAAAGTCAGAAGTCAAAGAGCATTAGTGTGAAAATTTGAAAAGTAACATGAAACATTAGAAAATGGGTTTTCAAAGCATAAATGAAAACCCATTCAAGTATAAAAGCCATCAAAGACATCAATTCGACATTCATTTGCACTCCTACACTCTCAAAGCATCCTCAACAACAGGGAATTTTCGAGTTTTAGGTGAAATTGTGCAAAACAGGGGCAAGCGCATTTTGAATTGGTGTTGTGCGCTTGTGTTAAAATGTTGCGCGTTTCCTAAGGGTGTTGCATGCCTGTTAAGAGTGTTGCACGTTTGCCCGAAAACGCCTAGAGATTTCCCACAGAGCACTACATCATTTCCAAGCTTCAAAATGTGTCACCAACATGCTCCAGCAAACAAGTAGGTTGAGATCATATCACTCCTCTCCTCCACAGTTGATTTATATGGTGTTTCATTGTGTTTTGGTGTCCTACTAAGTTCAAAACCCTAGTAACATAATCCCATTCCTAAATTCCATTTCTTAGCTTCCCACTACCATTCCTACATTTCAAAACTACCCCTTGTCACCTCCCTCATATCATACATCCCTATTTTCGTCTCCTCAATTTCCTCACACCATTCCATACTCTCTACACCTACATTCAATTTCATCATCTCCCTAGGGTTTGATTGTAATAACTCATGGCAGAAGAAGAGAACATAATTCATAGTGACAAAGAAAGACAGGAGAGAAGGCTATTTAAAAAAGGAGGGAGAATCATTATACATGAGCCAACCAATACTAGAGAACTCATGGCATCTCCCATCACCCTGACATGCTTTAAGCATGTGGGCTAGTTTGAGTTTTGTGAGAAAGTATAAAGGATCCAATACTATCCTGTGTTGACCAGATTATTCATCACCAACCTCCATGACAACCATGTAACCCTTACTAGTGTCAACTTCACTATATCTCCTGCTATCATATCAGCTACCTTTGTGATCCCAAATGTTGGGAAAAAATGGTTTAAACAAGGAGAATTGGATCATTTCTATTATGAGCCATATCTTAAACCAAGGTACAAGAATGAGAGAAAGAGGATTTTCCCTTTCTCTTACCTCCTAGACAGATATACTCCCATGATGAAAATCATCATGAAGTAATTCATTTGTGAGGGTAGGTTTCTCGGGCTTTATTCCTATCATATCTGGCTATTGATGCATTTCACAAGAGTCAAAATGCTTAATATACCCTACTATCTTTACAGGAGCATTGATAAAATGTCATTCATTGTCCAAAATAGAGATTATGATCATCAAATTCAAAGTATCTTTCACCACTCCCTCATCAAGATGATAGTCCTCCATTACCTTGATCAACTTAACATTGTGTGGGACACCTTTATATCTAATGAGATTTTCATTGTTCCACCTATTCAGCATGGCCAAGAAGCACCTTCATCATCCCATCCATCCACCTCCATTCCTCCACCTCAGCCCATACATCATTCATCTTCATCTCATGAGTCAACCACACCATCGTCACCATTTCATGAGCCTATTCATTCACCTGGCGGAGATAAAGGCAGTGAGCAAGATCACATTGAGCATGGTGAGAGCAGCAAGCCTAAAAGGGCTGGTTTAGGTACCTTGACACATACCTATCAGAGAGGGCATATGCAAGTGTTTTCCCCACATATTGTGGGAGGGGCCTTGCCTTGTTCATCAGCAAAGCAAGTATAGAAGGGTAAGGAAAAGGTGACAGAGGCAGAGATCCAACAGCAGGAGGACCTCCATGAGACAGAGCAGGATTTTCACTTAGTTGACCTAAGTGAAAATGAATCAGATAGTGAGAACACAACCATTGTCATCAAAGAGAAGAATGCACTCATAAGAAAGCTCTAGGTCAACTTGCAAAGGGCCAAATACATTATTTCATACTATGAGCAGGAGAACAGGAAGCTTGACGTCAAACATGAGCTCATGGAGATTCAGCTCATCAAGGCAAAGAGAGGCTGAAAAGGCTAAGGCCTTACTTGATGAAGCATATTGAGAATATGGTGAACAACTCGATGAACAGGTGCCTAGAAAAAGACCAAGGACTAGAGGGTTAAAGATAGCTTTGCATCTAGAAAAGAAAAGGGAGGCAGAACTAGCTAATGAGCTCACCCTAAATGAGCAATTTACCAAAATCTTAAATGAGAACCGGGAACATTGGCTCTAGAGGGTAAACGGTCATCTTGAGAAACTCCTAGTCAAGGCCAAAAGGGATAATGAAATTCACAAGAAGATGGCTAAACATTACGCCTACAGAGAAAGGATTTCCAGGGCAAAACTCAAAGCTACAAAGGAGAAGATCGAAGCCTTAACCAAGCAAAAGGAGAAAAGGAGGCTAGACAGTCTTGCCGAGGCATCACTCCATGCCTCAAACACATGAGCATCCATCATCCCACCAATTTTGACAAGTTTTGAGCAAATTTTGCAAGTTGTGAATTTCTGTGTTTTTTGAGGCATTTTTAGCACAGTAAAAATGTCAAATGCGCAACACATAGGGTGCTACGCTCTTTTTTGGGGCATATAATGAGCAAAAGATCAACACAATTGGGTTCAAATTGATGAGGACGTGCACCCTGTGCATTTTCTAGGCATTTGGAGACAAATAGATCAATCAAAAAGGTCAAAAACCACCAAAAATCCATGTTTTTGCCTCATTTCTGGCTTGGGCACTGTGCATTTACTAGTCTTGGGAGATTGAGTTTTTGACAAGGAAAATGAGCTCCAATTTGAAAAATGAATACATTTCTAGAAAGTAGACTTGGAGGGCTTTCAAACAAGCCATCTTGGAGCAAATTTTGACACCAGGAAGGCACCCAAAAGTAGTCATGAACTTGGAGGGCGCATTTGACACTGAGAGGGTGCATTTGACAAAGAGAGGGTGTGCTTGACAGTGTTCTCCAATTTTCTGAGTTTCTCTCCTATTTTGATTTTCACCTTGGCAAATGATGATTTTACCTATGTAAATGATCAAATTGAATGTAATTATCATGCTTTTACTATTACCTAGGGTAAATGCATCAGGTAAATCAAGTAGATGCGGTATAATGAATCAGTTCACTTAAGATAGGAATGAGTCACTTGGACCATCCTACAATTTAGTTATTAGTTCAATTTTTTGTGTAATATCTTCCTCACTTCATGGATTCGAACCCTAAGAATGAGGTGAAGTGGTTTTCGTGTATATTTAGTCCCTTTCTTCACCATAGACAAGGGTTGACTCTATTGGATGTTGCATTAGTGTTTCAGACTTTGGCATGGAATATATTGGATGAATTACAACTATTTTGGTAGGATTATTGTGGCATGGTAATTTGATCTTGTTTCTTCTTTTGTTTCATATGTATGAATGTTTTGTACCTCTCATGGTCCATTTCACTCTAAGTATGTTTGATTATCAAGGTGTGATAAGCAGCATTCATCTTTGTATGCTCTATTTTGGAAAAATCATCATAAATTGTTTCATTTCTTCAGTTTAAAAAGAATTCATGACCCTCATGCTCTTTTTAGCATCTCACTAGTCTAAACCATCTCATCACTATACTACGAAGTTTAAAGTACCTTAAATGCCTTGCCCCATCAGATGTCTACAATTCTAATTCACTTTTGTCTTGACCTAGTTCACTATTTGATCTAATTTACTCATCCTTGTGACTACCCAATCAATTCAAACCAAACAAACCCTGAGCTACCATATCTAGCCTAAAGCCCTAATCTATCCAGCCCTCTTGGTTGTGATCATTTGGAGAGAGCCCTCTCCGGCTTGGTAGGGCTAGCTACCAAGTCAAAAGATTGGTCTGTGGTTACCTCAGCTGGACTCCTCCTCAGCCTTGGAGATCCATAGGAGTGATTAGTAAAATATATATATAATAATAATCTACAAAAGACTTTGTTAATCATTTGGATATAAAGCCGATATTAAAAATTATCATTATTCAATTTTTATAAAAATGTAAATAAATAACGTACTTATTTTAATTAAAAAATAAATAAATATTATATTGTTTTTTAGAAAATATATATTTATTTTATTTTATTTATGTATGTTAATAATAATAATATTAATAATAATATATAATTAATAAATAATAGTAAAATAGTTAATTATTGTTAAACAATATAATATTTAATTAAATATTATTAAATAATTAATAATATGAATATTAGTTAATTAAATAAAAATCACAATAATTAATTCAATTTTACACAACAATAATTAATAATGATAATAATTAATAACAATTCTTTGTCACAATGTGACGTTGGAGCATGGTTGATTTTCATATCGAGACAATCTTTGTCACAAAGTCTTTGAGCATGGTTGACCATGGTTGACTATGATTCACCATGTTTGACCGAAAGGAATAACAAACCATTGGGATTAATACTAAAAAGTCAAGATTGACCATGGTTTACCATGTTTGATTCTATAAAACATGATTGACCGTGACTACCATGGTTGACCATGATTGTCCACGCTTTTTATATGGGGACAATTTTGTCACAATGTGACATCCCACCATGGTTAACCATGGTTGACCATGGTTGATATTGTAAACCCAAGGGATTGATATTATGAACCCAATGGATTAATACTAAAACTCCATGATTGACTAAGGTTGACCATGATTGATATTATAAACCTAAGGGAATAATAAACTCAAGGGATTTATATTATGAACCCAAAGCAATAATAAACCCAAGGGATTAATACTAAAACCCAAGGGAATAATATTAAACCCGAGGGACTAATATTATAAACCCAAGGTATAGAAGCTTTAAGATAAATATTAAAACTATGAAAATAAACATTTTTGAGCACGGTTGATTTTGGTATTGAGACAATCCTTGTCACAATGCTAGATTAGACCATGGTTGAGCATGGTTGAACATGGTTGATTATGGTTAACCATTGCTTAATAATATTAAACCCTAGGAATATGAACCCTTAGATCAATAAATTTAAGGGATTGATATTATAAACCCAAGGGAATAATAAACCTAAGAGATAACAATTATAAACCCAAGGAATAAAAACCCTAATATCTATATTATAAACCCTAAAATAAACATGGTTGACCATGGTTGATTTCCATATAGAGACAATCATTGTCACAATGCACATTGGACCATGGTTAACCATCGTTGAGCATGATTGATTGTCATATCGAGACAATCTTTGTTAGATTGCGACGTTAGACCATGGTTGACCATGGTTGATTTCCATATCCAGCGTTGTTGCCCATGGTTAAACATGGTTGGTTATGATTGACCATGGTTGACAATGATTAATATTATAAACCCAATGGATTGATATTATAAACCCGAGGAATTAATACTAAAATCCCAAGGGAATAATATTGAACCCAAGGGAATAATATTAAACCCAAGGGACTAATATTATAAACCCAATGTATATAAAATCCCTATGATAAATATCATAAACACTAAAATAAATATGATTGACCATTGTTGATTTTTGTCAGGCTAGGCAATAACTCCAATAGGCAGTAAAACTGATTTGATTTATTTCATTAGGTATGTTATTGTTATATACAAAAGGGTGTGACTGCTCAGTTCATCTCTCGATGACTGTTCACATTCCTAATTTAGCTATTTACATAAATTCACCCAATCGTGAGGATTAGGTGTCAACGTCCCCCCCCCCACTTAATCTGAAGGGATGTTGGTGAGTCTAAGCATCGTTCTGAATCTTTCAAGCTTTTCTCTTCCAAGCACTTTGGTGAAGATGTCTGCAA
>APFE030288973.1:39918-70892 GCA_000404065.3 Pinus taeda | reverse complement strand
TATTTTTTTTTTTTTTTTTTTTTTTTTTTTTTTTTTTTACTACCATATAACATATCGCCATAAAAAACTTAATGAATTTCATGTCACGTTCACTTTTTTTTTCCATTCAAAATAATATATTATCACTCCATATAATATATTATTATTCTTACACACATGTACATATGTTGGTCACCGCACCAATGTTTTCATGTAAAAAAAGTATCGCACCAATGTTTTCATGTAAAAAGAGTATCGCACCAAACTGAACAGTAATTTAAAAACTGCGCTGGTAACCAAACAAAATCACCAGAGAGTATGTCAGGCAGCATTCAAAACTTATTTGAAATAGCAGGCAGCGTTCAAGATTTATTTGAAATAGCAGGCAGTGTTCAAAACTTTCATAGCCAGTGTTCATAACCAGAGCAGGAGCATTCATAACCGGCGTTCAGGAGCTTTGCCACGCCAAGCTATGATACAACCTTCTGTGGAGTCCTATGCTACCATTCTGCTGCATTGATACCATTCGAACTTGGGAAGAGACCTAGGCTTACACACCATTATGCCATGATCCAAGCACGATTTCCCATTGCAATCAAGTGCAACACGGATTCCAATTGTAATAAAAAACAATACAAATTGCAGTCAAACACATACCAATTGCAATCAAACACAATACCAATTGCAGTAAAACGCAATACCAATATGCCGAAAACGTTTGTCTGCCTTCCTCTCTGGACAAAGGCTTTCTTTGCAATCAAACTCAACGCAAACACACCGAAAAATGTGTTGTTCAGCAACGTTACTTTCGTTCAAGTGATCGAATCCCTCTGATTGCATGACAGCTTTCAGTCGCCCAGGACATGCAATGAATTTGAGACAAACAAATCCAACAGCGTTAAAAATGCAGACTTTACAGGATGCAGCGTTAAAAACGCAGTTGGGTCAGTCCAGAAATTCGAGAGATATTTCAGAGGACAGAGGCGTTGAGGCAAGTAGGACAGCGTTCAGGGGACAGTGCTCAGATCAGGACAGCGCTTAGGAATAAGAACAAACCAGCGTACAGCCCTCAGTAGAAAAAATGAAGGGAGTTATAACTATTTTGAGAACCGGCTCTGATACTACATCAGGCCAGGCAATAGCTCCAATAGGCAGTAAAACTGATTCGATTTATTTCATTAGGTATGTTATTGTTATATACAAAAGGGTGTGACTGCTTAGTTCATCTCCTGATGACTGTTCACATTCCTAATTCAACTATTTACATAAATTCACCCAATCGTGAGGATTAGGTGTCAACAATTTTCATATTGAGACAATCCTTATCACAATTCCATGTTGGACCATGGTTAAACATGGTTGAACGGGGAATAATAAACCTAACATATTGATATTATAAACCCAAAGGAACAATAAAAACAAGGGATTAATACTAAAACCCAAGGGACTAATATTATAAACCCCAAGGTATAAAAACCCGAAGATAAATATTAAAAATACTTAAATAAGAATGGTTGTGCACAATTAATATTCATATTGAGACAATCCTTGTCACAATGCGACATTGGACCATGGTTGACCATGGTTGATTATGGTTGACCTTTCTTAATAATATTAAACCCTAGGAATATGAACCCTTACATCAATAAACCTAAGGGAATGATACTGTAAACCCAAGGGAATAATAAACCTAAGGGATAAAAACTATAAACCCAAGGCATATAAACCCTAACATGAATATTATAAAACCTAAAATAAACACAGTTGACCATGGTTGATTTCCATATAGAGACAATCCTTGTCACAATGAAACATTGGACCATGGTTAACCATGGTTGACCATGATTGATTTTCATATTGAGACAATATTTATCACACACAACGTTGGACCATGGTTGACCATGGTTGATTTCCATATCCATATGGTTTAAACGTGGTCGAACATGGTTGGATATGATTGACCATGGTTCACCATGATTGATATGATAAACCCAATGGATTGATATTATAAACCCAAGGGAATAACAAACCTAAGGGATTAATACTAAAACCTCAAGGGATTATGAACCCAAGGGAATAAGATTAAACCCAAGGGGCTAATATTATAAACTCAACGTACATAAACCCTAAAATAAATATTATGAACAATAAAATAAACATGATCGACCATGGTTCATTTTCATATTGAGACAATCCTTATCACAATGCCATGTTGGATCATGGTTGACCATGGTTAATTTTCATATCGAGACAACCTTTGTCACAATGTGACATTGGACCATGGTTTAGCATTGGGATTAATACTAAAAACTCAATATTGACCATGGTTGACCATGTTTGATTCTATAAATCATGGTTGACCATGATCAACCCTCACTACCATGGTTGACCATGATTGTCCATGATTTTAATATGGAGACAATTTTTGTCACAATGGAACATCCCACCATGGGTAACCATGGTTGACCATGGTTGATATTATAAATCCAAGTTAATAATAAACCCAAGGGATTAATACTAAAACCCCGTGATTGACCATGGTTGATATTCTAAACCTAAGGGAATAATAAACCCAAAAGATTTATATTATAAACCCAGAGGAATAGTAAACCCAAGGGATTAATACTAAAGCCCCAAGGGATTATGAACCCAAGGGAATAATATTAAACCCAAGGGACTAATATTTTAAACCCAAGGTATAAACGCTTTAAGATAAATATTAAAACTATGAAAATAAGCATAGTTGAGCACGATTGATTTTGGTATTGAGACAATCCTTGTCAAAATGCTAGATTAGACCATGGTTGAACATGGTTGATTATGGTTAACCCTTGCACAGTAATATTAAACCCTAGGAATATGAACCCTTAGATCAATAAACCCAAGGGATTGATATTATAAACCCAAGGGAATAATAAACCTAAGAGATAACAATTATAAACCTAAGGAATAAAACCCTAACATATATATTATAAACCCTAAAATAATCATGGTTGACCATGGTTGATTTCCATATAGAGACAATCCTTGTCACAATGCAATGCTCGACCATGGTTAACCATGGTTGAGCATGGTTGATTGTCATATCGAGACAATCTTTGTCAGAACACAATGTTAAACCATGGTTGACCATGACTGATTTCCATATCCAGCCTCGTTTGATCATGGTTAAACATGGTTGGTTATGATTGACCATGGTTGACAATGATTAATATTATAAACCGAAGGGAATAATGATTGATTTCCATATCCAGCCTCGTTTGACAATGCTTAAACATGGTTGGTTATGATTGACCATGGTTGACAATGATTAATATTATAAACCCAAGGGAATAATAAACCCAAGGAATTAATACTAAAAGCCCAAGGGAACAATATTAAACCCAAGAGACTAATATTATAAACCCAACGTATATAAACCCTACGATACATATTATAAACACTAAAATAAATATGATTGACCATTGTTGGTTTTAATATTGATACAATCCTTATTAAAATTCCATGTTGGACCATGGTTGAACATGGTTTATCGGGGAATAATAAACCCAAGGGATTGATATTATAAACCCAAAGGAACAATAAAACCAAGGGATTAATACTAAAACTCGAAGGGATTATGAACCCATGGAAATAATATTACACCCAAGGGACTAATATTATAAACCCAAGGTATAAAAACCCTAAGATAAATATTAAAAATACTTAAATAAGCATGGTTGAGCACATTTGATTTTCATATTAAGGCAGTCCTTGTCACAATGCGACATTGGACCATGGTTGACCATGATTGAACATGGTTGATTATGGTTGACCATTGTTGAATAATATTAAACCCTAGGAATATGAACCTTTACATCAATAAACCCAAGGGATTGATATTATAAACTCAAGGGAATAATAAACATAAGGGATAAAAATTATAAACCCAAGGTATATAAACCCTAACATGAATATTATAGAATCTAAAGCGTGAATATTATAAAACCTAAAATAAACATGGTTGACCATGGTTGATTTCCATATAGAGGCAACCCCTGTCACAATGAAACGTTCGACCATGGTTAACCATGGTTGACCATGATTAATTTTCATACCAAGACAATATTTGTCACAACACAGCGTTGGACCATGGTTGATTTCCATATCCATATGGTTTGACCATGGTTGAACATGGTTGGATATGTTTGACCATGGTTTACTATGGTTTACCATGATTAATGTTATAAACCCAATGGATTGATATTATAAACCCAAGGGTATAAAAAACCCAAGGGATTAATAATAAAACCCCAAGAGATTATGAACCCAAGGGAATAAGATTAAACCCAAGGAACTAATATTATAAACCTAACATATATAAACCCTAAAATAAATATTATAAACACTAAAATAAACATGATTGACCATGGTTGATTTTCATATTGAGACAATCCTTATCACAATGCCATGCTGGACCATGGTTGACAATGGTTAATTTTCATCTCGAGAAAATGTTTGTCATAATGAGACATCGGACCATGGTTGATCATGTTTGATTTTTATATTGAGACAATTTTTGGCACAAAGTGACATTCAAACATGGTTGACCACGATTGACCATGGTTTACCATGTTTGATTCTATAAAACATGGTTGAGCATCATAGACCTTGGTTGACCATGACTATCCATGATTGTCCATGATACATCATGAGGGTCATCAAGTTGCAAGAAGAGCTAGCTTCAGTTGGTGTAGGAGAATGAAGAATCCACTCTCATATCTAAAGAACAAAGCATTAAGAAGCTCAAAATGTACAGGATTCTATGTAGATTTATGCTTCATCATCAGGTACACTTTCATAATGTTAATTTACTTTTCTGTTATTGCTCTTGCTCTTGTTTTTTGGTCTACAGGTACATCAAATGGATGTAAGGACCTAGTTCTCAATATTGATATTAAGGAGGATGCAGAGTCATCCCATGATTAGAGTGGTGCTTGTAAATGGACAAGAGCTCATACCTTGAAGGAAGGATTGTAGTCTCCCATGTTGAGAAATCTAGGGGCAACAAATTAAACGATTTCTCTTACTTTGATATTTGCTTGTGATGTATTTTACTTAACTTTATTAACTTCTTCTTTTACTTGATTAAATAGCTACCAAACCATAAATAACAATAAGACAAAAGGACACAAGCTATAGGCAATCAGTCAGGGCCAAAACCTCTCCTCTTGAGAGGGAAACCCACAAGAATTCTTCTCTTCTTATAGAACTTCAATTGAAAAATTCCAAGACCTATAACCCTTGACCAAGACCCCTCCAAGACCAAGTCAATGCCTCTTCTTGATGAGATTTTCTTTCACAAATTCAACTTCAATCAAATTCGCTTTCCAGTAGTTGCAGCTTCTCCTTCGACCTCTTTTTCAGACCTACAACTTCTTGACTGTGACTCGGCCTTACTGCAGAAACCCTAGGCCACACGTGTGAGTGAGAATATGGAGAAATAGTCCTCCTTTCTTCTTTGCTTGGTGAGTTGCTTCTTCAACAACTCGACTTGCAACATGATCCATTTGTCACGCAAATTCAGTCTTCTAGAGTGATTGTAAATTTTGGTCTTTCTACTGTAATAAGAGGCCCAAAACAGTGGTAAAGTGCTTCACTCTTCCTTCTTGTATCTCTCCTTTCCTTTGCTAAGTATTAGGCTTCTTATTCTAGCTTGATCGAACTTCTTGATGAATGAATGAATGATATTTTGGTGAGGTCGATGACTCTTATATATAGTCTTACTTGGAGGTCGAATAGTTGTCTAATGAGGCCGAATTGTTATTTGCATGATGACAAGGCCTTGGAGGGTCTATTTTACACTTTTGACTTTACATAAATTTTCTTTTACAATATGTAACATGCCAAGAGGGTCTTCTATACATGACAATGACTCAATTGACTTGTAGACTCAATGACAAGCCCTAGAAGCGCACAATGGGTGCTTGACTTATAAATAAAATAGCCTTGAGCTTGAAACCCATGCCTAAAGAAATAACAATAATAATTCTATTTTTCTCTTTACATAAAATCATGATTACATATGTCATTATGAAGACTGAACCTAGTTACATATTTCAACACTCCCTCTTAACTAGGTAGGTATTCATAAACCATACAAGGTACTTAAACATTCTCAATCTGAAGAATTCTCAGAAGAGTCGAATTGGTAATCCATCTCATAAGCTACTTTCTTAGCTTATGCTAAAGCATCTCATCATATTAACCAACGTTGTCACATAGCAAGGTGTTGAAACAACTTTATATCTCCACAAGATCAGAGCACAATGTTGGCAAGACCAATGACTAACAAACGCTATCATCAATGTCTCTTAAGGAACATACCCCACCCGAGTGTTCACAAGGTATGTCCTTTTAGGACAATTCCTATCTTGGAATAACACAAGGAATTTCCTCAACTACTCTTATCTTGGATGCCCTACCTCATCCTCTAAGTGTATTAGAATCAATTTCAGATGCTTACCCAATCCTCCATTATTTCTTCACAATATGAAAGACAAGAATGATGTGTTTATCTCTCCCTCTCAACTAGGGAAGATATATTCATTCCTATAAAAGGAATATACCAAAGCTCCCTCTTATCCAGAGACTTATCCAAGCTCCCTCGCAGCTAGGGACTTGTTACTAACATTAGTTATCTGCTCTATAGTGGATATCATGGTACTTTCAGCTACTTGTAGAGCTCCTCCTTTCAATGTCATGAATTTTGTCTTCATCATTATGGAGCCTTCATCTTCTAGTTTTTCTACGTAGGGCATAGGCCATCCATCACTTTCCTTCAACAAACCATAGGGTTGAACCATCAATCATGTCATCCTTCTTTTAATCGGAAAGTGATCTTCCAGTCCACATCAAGATTTTCTTCACAAAGCTACCTCTTCCAAGTCATGTTCCTTTCAGGATCTTCTATCCATTCCCATGAGAACTTCATCTTCTAGTTTTTCTTCGTAGGGCATAGGCCATCCTTCATTTTCCTTCAACGAACCATAGGGTTGAACCATCAACCATGTCATCCTTATTTTGATCGGAAAGTGATCTTCCAGTCCACATCAGGCTTTTCTTCACATAGCTACCCCTTCCAAGTCATGTTCCTTTAAGGATCTTCTATCCATTCCCATGAGTACTAGGGAAAATTTTAAGAACCCCCCTAAATTTGTATGTATAATAAATGGGTGAATCCCGATGATACATAGGAAAAATGGAAGTCGATTTTATTAATAATATAATATTTATATATAATTTTTTTGGCGAATCTCTCACCAAATTATATTCTTGTAAATCATCGCGAATCTTTCATTGAATTATAAAATCTTGTAAGATTTTGGTGAATTTTTCATTGAATAATAAAGGCTTTGTAAAGGGCTAACAAAGTTCATACTGAGTATTTCTTGTGATGGCTTCAAGCCTTGTTAAGCAATCCATCAAGAACCAAAACAAGTATATTCCTTTAGGTGATGTGACAACATCAAAGTTTCAAAATTCTCCTCATCCTTTTCCAACTCTTCTACTTGATATGCTTCTAGACTATGCTTGCCAAGATGTATTGGATACCAAAAACAAAAACAAAAAATATTCTTAACAAGGCCATAAAGGAGCCTTCTTGAAAGTCAAATAATGTAGAAAACTAAATGAAAATATTAGTTTGACGAGCAACTAGGGAATCATCCTTGAATTCCTCCAAAACAATAGAATTTGAAGAAAGATTAAGTGCCACTTTCAAAAGTGCATCCACCAAAAGATTGTGTTCTCTATAAATATAAATAAAAGAGATATCATGAAATAAATTTATGATTTCCTTAAGTGTATTTGCTAAGTCCTTAAGTCCCAAGCTTAGTACTTATGAGGATCCTTGTGTCCATTTAATAACAAGATTTGAATCCCCAAAAAATTGAAGACTTACTATATTCTCTGTAGTTGCAGTTTTGAGTAAAGAAAATAAAGCATTGAATTCACCCATGTTATTAGTGCTTGCCCTCATATTTTCTTTACCATGTATCCTATGATTGTCAGGTAAAAATATTGCAAATTTGATCATGAAACGACTACCCCTCTCTAGTATGGATTCATCGAAAAAGCCCCAAGGATGCAAATGGTCAATGATTGGGCCTATAGAATTACGTCCAGTCAAATGTGAAGCATTGTGCTTATGAGGGTTGATCCATGATAACAAATGTAAGGGCACCATATAAGCACCATATAAGGGGTTGTATACTTGCCCTTGAATACACTTATATTGTGTGCCACTGAAATCACCCCCGCCACCACAAAAGGAACGACATGATTCTTTTTCATTGGTGATTGCTCCATGAAAGATTTGTAGTAAAATTCTATTGTTAGTTGTTCCCACAAAGACATAGAGTTGATATGTGCCTCCACTTAATGCTAAACTTGTCATTTTATGGGACAATTTACAAATAGATGTGTAGGGTCTTCATGGCACAATTATAAAACCCCAAATCTTTGAAAATCTTATGAATCATCTTGGACCGAGTTAGTACTTGGTTTTGTAGTATTAACCAGATAGGAGAATGCATTTTAAAAGTGCTTTAGACCTCCATAACTCTTTGAACCACTATTTTATCTTGATCTACACATTTGCTTTCAAGGATTGAGAACCCAATTTTGTAATATAATTTCCTTTAGAGAGATTGAAGACCTAGACTAACTCATTGTTTCCTACCTTGATCTCGATGTGCACATTGTTTAATTGAGTAATATAACATCCTCATATGTCTTGACCATACCAAAAAATAACATCTCTAACAGTATGTACCCTATTACCATATTTGAATAGCCAGGCAAGATGCAACCCTACAATTGAAAATGCTAGAAATATTTCTCTCTATTGACTAGATGAATTAGGAGTCTTATGTTGAGATTTTATCCAATCCCATATGGTCCTTGGAGATATTTATTTGGCTATCATAATATCCCTCCATAAGTTGTTCCTTGTTATAAAAAATCTCTAAGTTTTACTTGCTAGTGCCTTCTCAAAATCAAAGATATTTTAAAGTCATCACCATCCTGCTCCTTAGGGAGTGTTAGCTAACTAGATGGGAACCCATATCTTTTGTGGAACTCTTCCATAATTAATTGAATACCATCTTTTGAATCCTATTTAGAATGTGTTTTGGAGTAAGTGTCATAAGATGCTAGTCTATTGGGATAGCCTTTGGAACAAATTTTATGAGAATGAGTTAAACCCCTTACGAAAGAAATTGATTGCACCAAAAAATAAATTTGGCTCTCCACTCTTGTCTATAACCATTTCCAATCTGTGATGCCATATTTGTTGGGTTTGATGCTATGTTGCATGAGTTTTTGGAATGTGGGAACGTTGGGAACTTGGGTATGGATGTCGGGAACAATTAGAGGTTTCCCCAAAACTTATAGGAAACGACTAATCGGGAGCGGTAATATTATATAATAAAAAAACACATTTTTAATTATATAATTTATATAATAATCAAAAGTATATTGAATCAAAATATTCAAATATTAAAATCAATTTAAATATATAAATAATAAATATATAATCTCTCTTTTATATAAATATATTCTTTGGGTGTTCTCTCTCTCCCGTTTCTTATATATATAAAAAAATATTAAAACGTTAAGTTCATTATGACACATGACGAGTCTTTGAAACAATCTGGCTTAAAAATACAAAGGAACAATTTTACATATGTTTTTCTAGTTATTCTTAAGAGAAAAAGTAAAGAAACTCTAATGTTTAAGCATTGATTGCCACATACAATATGCACACACAATCTTCTGCCATATATATACATAAACAACAAAAGAAACACTCATCAACATGACATCCCAGAGATCGTCCTTACATTGAGGTGCCACACACTTCCTTAACCCATCAAGAGATTGCTCTGGTTTCTCAAGTAATGATATCAGTGTTAAGAATGTCTTTGGCCTTTCTCCCTATGAAGGTTTCAACTTAAGCTCATGTTTTGTGGGCAGTTCAGCATATTTCTCTACAAGCTTTGTATTCCCAAACCCCGGGGAATGCGGGAACTCCAAAAAAAACAATCTTCAAAGCTCTCGGGACTTTCCCAAGCTCCCATTGCAGCTCCCGATGAAAAGGGAACGTTCCCATATAGTTCAAGAGCTCCCAGGAGCACGAGAACCATTGGAATGAGTTTCCCAACTCTTCGAAGCAGTTCCCGTGTAACAGAGGGTTGATGTTATAGCCTAGATATTTGAACCCTTCATTTAATGAGTGAGTTTGATAACCAAATATCTCCACAACTTGTCTTTTGTCCCCATCAACATAATTGAGAATATAGATCGCTGAATTCTCTAAACTCACTAACATCTTTGTGGCATTATAAAAGTTTTTATAATTTCATTAAGACACTTTCCTTTACAAATGTTATAACAATAGAAGAGAAAAACATCATCCCCAAAGAGTGGATGAGTAATAGAGATAACTTAACTCATTGTAATCAAATTAAACGAGAATATTTGGCTTTGACAATAAGTTTGCCAAGACACTCAATAATAAGCAGAAACAAATATGGGGAAAGCAAGCATCCTTGTTGACAACCTCTAGAAGGCCTAAAGAGATTCCAACCAACATTTTTAATTAATACTGAGAACGAAGAAGACATAACTCACCTTGTTACCCAATCACCATCCAAATATTAAACCCAATACGTAATAGCAAAAAAAAAATTAAAAGTCCAAGATACTTGAGCATAAGTTTTAGAAAGATACAATTTCAACACAACAATGGGTCTTTCCTTCGTTCTGATCAGATGAACCCCTTCCTGAGCAGACTTGATTGCCTCACGTATCAACCTTCCTCTTTGGAACCCAAATTGTTCCATAGAGATCACTTTTGAGATTAATGGCTTCATGTGTACAACAATAATCTTAGCCATAATCTTGTAGATACTATTACACCATGATATAGGTTGAAAATCCTTGAAATTTATTGGACAATCTACCTTGGGGATAAATGCTATAAAGGTAGAATTGAAACTACTTGGCATCCTCCTTGAAGTTGAACTTGTTCAATGCCTCTTAGTAGATCAACATCCACTATATCATACAAATCTTCAAAGAACTCTATAGTCCATTTATTGAACCTCAAACTCTTACCTTTCTAAAATGTTTTTATGATACCTAGCAGCGTCTCAAAAGTCACAGGTTGAAATAATGCCTTTTTCTCCTCCTCCACAAACTTAGGAAATGCCTCCAAAACTTTTAGCATGGACCATATATACTCGTGGAAGGAGCTTTGAATAAATGGCTAAAGTGATTAATCCCCAAATCCTTTATTGAATTCCCTTTGTCATTGACAAAATCCCAAATAGGATTAAAATTCTTCCCTTGGTTGGTGTACTTTTAAAAATACTTAGTAGTTTGGTCTCCAACCTCAAGCCATAGGGCCTTGCTTTCCAACCTCCACTCCCTTTCCTCATCTAATAAGAACTTAACCTGTTTCTTTTCTAATACTCCAAGATGTGACATTTGTTCAGTTGAAATACCCCACTAAAATCAAATGTGGCCAATTCAACTTCAATTTCCTTGAGTTGTAAAGTCCTTTTTTCTTATATCTTTAGCCCAAGAAGTAACCTTTTCCTTTAAGGGCCTTTAGGTTGTATGAAAATTGCATACAAGTCGAGGATTAAATCATTAAACTAAAAGGAGCCCATGATAACTTAACCAAGTTTTTGAACTCCTCTTCCCCCTAATGGTGATTATATTTGAATGGAAAAGTTGTAATGTACTTGACCACCTCTTTTTTTGTTGGGGTGGCCAAGTATGGGAAAGTATCCAATTTCCCTTTGAAGTCACCACAATAACCACATTATGATAAAAATAACAATATTCCTTGCAAATGATGCTAACCATACTTTATTTTCTATGATATACACACAAAACTTCATTTAAATCAAGCATGTAGAGTAACATACACAACCACAATGTTATAATTCACGACATTAAAACATAACAACATGGCATTTAACATTAAATAATGAACAAAGTATATATATTTTTAATGTCCAATGATTGGTTGCAGGTTTGGGATGTTCCCCCTAGTTGTAGACTCTAATGCTCTAGCTCCTTCAACATTGGGTCACTTTTGAGCTAGGGCTATGACTCCATAAGGGAAAAAGGCTTATCTAAAGCCATCCATGGTACATAACTAGTGCCAAACATGATCAAAGCCAAGGTACTAAACTCCAATAGCACTCCAACCTACAATCACTCATTCTCCATTAGCTTGCACAACCAAAGGTAGTGTGCCCCCTTCTTTGCCTTTACAGTCTCTTAGGTTGCACCACTACCTTTCTAGGGCTTCAACATAGGTCAACCAAGAAGTCTTAGGACCTTGTGATTCCAGGTGCCCTCAAGGGTCTCCAGGTACCCTTGAGGCCCCACACATGGATATCTATTTGTTATATTCTTTAAACCCAGTTACAAATTTATTGTCTCAACAAATAATCATAGATCTACAATAAACAAAGCTTTCTAATTTGATTTGTAACAACTATTTTGGGTTTTTAACTAAATAAACAACAACAACAAAAAATACTCGAAACTAATCACATGAAATAGAGAATAACATAGATATACCCTGGAAACCCTAGTGTGGGGAATACCAACAAACGTTGGGCTTCTTATTCAACTTCAGAAGAAATGTTTTATTATGCAAGAATTTGCTTCGGCAAATACCTAATAAAAGATCTTAGCCCCCTCTCTCACTCGACTCTTCTACGACCCGCATGCGTGACCCAACATAAAACTTCTATGTACAAAGAAACTCAACCTCTTGGCTAAAGAGAAAACTCAACCTCTCAACTAATCTCACTTTGCCTTGATCTCGCTCCAACTAGCTCAATTTAGCCTTTTCTCACTTTCATTGCCAAATATTGTGCTCCATTGAATCCCAAATTGTGCTAAATCAAATGTGTATCTCCTTTGGCTCAAATCTCCTATTAAAGAAGATCAAACCTTAATCTCAAGCGAAATCTCTAATTTCAATGTTTGAAATTAGATCCCAACTCACTAAGATCAATGGCTACGACTTGCTTTGTCATTGAATTATTTTCCCTTTTATAAAAAGGTGCTTCGAAATTAGATTTAAAGTGTTGTCTAAAGTCTTCATTTAGGAAATACAATAATAAGTTGTTGTAGGAGATAATTAAGGTTGCTTGTTGCATGTCATGGAACCTAATCATGCAGAATCTCCTTCCAAGCTACAATCTCAACATTCCTTCTTAGTGAGGAAGGTGTCCTTACAATGTGCAACTTATCCCTAAAGAATACAATTTTTCCCTTTGTCAAGGCTTTTGTCAAGATGTCTACATACTTGCTCGTCTATGGGAATGTATTACAACTTTATTGCCCCCTTTTGCACAATCTTTGATGAAGTGGTACTTGATCTAAATATGCTTCGATTTGTCATGGAATACTATATTCTCAGAGATTTTGATACAACTTTGATTATCACAACGAATGACAATCAGATCCAACTCCTTATCAAAAAGCCGACCAAGGAGAATTTGAAGCCAAATAGCCTCGCATGTCGCCATATTGGCCTTTGTAGAAATCAATGCAACTAATGTTTGTTTCTTGCTAAACCAAGATACTGATCTTGATCCCAAATTGAAACTGAACCCAAAAGTGCTCTTCTTGTCAGTTGTACTGCTTGCCCAATTTGCACCAATGTACCCCTCTAGCTTCACTCCATCCTATTGAGTGTACCTCAACCCATACTCAATTGTGCGTCAGAGATATCTTAGACCATGCTTTCTAGCTACCTAGTGCACTCACTTGGGCTCTACAATAAACTAACTAAGTGTGTGTTGAGAATTCAAGAGGGCAGTAAGTATGTTAATTCTCTTAACCTGATAATTGTTTGTGTTACCTTTTTCCTTATTAGTTATGTTCCTTATTACTACAGTGTGTGATACATCAAACAACTACCAAAACAATAAGAACAGTGACATAGTATATAGGTTGCAAGCCAGGGCCAAAACCCCTCCTCTTGAAGGGAAAGCGGTAAATCTCTTCTCTTCTTATAATTTTTTCAAATGACAAATACCATGACCTAGTGACTCAGACAAATACCCTCCAAGATCAATATCAACTCGACTTCCTGTTGTAGTGACTTCAACCTCCCACTGTAGATCCAAAATTCTGTGTCACGACAATTGTTGCGACTGTTGTTGCTCCTCCTACAGAGTTTTATCTCCCTTGGATAGCCTTCTCTTCCTCTTTGCTTACTTTTCCTTGGGACTTAGGGCTAATGAGATGCCCAAATTGACCTTCACTTGCCTTTCCTTCTCTCTTTCCTTTAAGATCAAACTAGAGATAGATCCAGCGCAGAAACCCTAACTTCGACTTTCACAAGAGAGATAAATCTAGCCCAAGCACTTTGACTTCTTCGTACCCTCTTCTTCGTACCCTCTTCTTCGACTTATTCTCTTCCTCTTCTTCGCTTAGAATGAGATGAGTGAGTGTGTCTAATGAAGGACGAGTTCCTCTCTATATATAGGCTCTTCCAAGGGTAGACGTGACTCTTCATGTAGGCCAACTTGACAGTTCCTTAGGCCGACTTGATCTTGGGGTATTTCAACATTTTAAATACAAAATAAAATCTTCTTTACAAGATACAGTGTGCCCATAGGGTCTTCAATACATGATAATGACTCTTTAACCTAGGACAAACCCTAGAAGCACTCAATGGGTGCTTGAACTATAAAATAAAAGAATTTGAGCATGAAACCCATCCTCCAATAATAATTTCTTTTCATTTTATTATTTACAAGAATACATTTCATACTTATGAAGACCGAACCTAGTTACACATTCTTCAACATTGTGTCCATTGCAAAACAAATGTTTGGCATGGTGTTGACCATATACATGAGAGAGCAAATCAAATGTCTATAGAAGGTTGGGTCCACTACCTTCAATCTGGAAGTATTGATCTTCTTCCAGTTGTTCACAAGTGGTGTAGTCATGTGTATGCAATCCTCCATCTTGAAATGCTCGAAGATTTTAATTGTGTATTTCCCCGGTCCAAGGAAAATCTCTCCCTCTCTGCCACACCTCCAACCTCAGAAAGTTGTGCATCAACCCCAAATCCTTCATCTCGAACTCTTCTACAAGATCTTGCTTGCAATGCACTATGATCTCCTCAAATCTTGGGAGAAACAGGTCATCAACACAACACCAATATGAGAGGCTCACCCTTCACCTGAATGCAATATAGGTTTGGGCCTGCCTCACTCTTGGTGAAGCCCATGCTTTGCAAATAAGTGTGTTGGTATTGATATCTATAAACTAGTGGAATAAAAGAATTAGTATATGCCAGCAACAAACTTATGTACATTCTTATAGATAATCAAAATTGATATTAAAATTTTCAAAACTTCCTTTTAGTTGGTAGGTGAATTGTTACCAACCCAAAATTGAGAATTTGTAACTCTGTGGCACTGGACCACTCATTGCGTGGTGAACTTGTTTCCCATCACTTTGGAATATCATCTCTAAAAATTGGAGCCCTCATTCGATTCATTGTTCAGATCACTGACAATTGTAGATGGAAGAAGCACACTTTGCATCTGCCCAAGTTCAGAGTATATGTCTCCCACAATGCTCACACATAATTCTGCAAGAATAAATTATAAACACATGAAGCCACCTTATGAAAACAATCCATACACAAGCACTTGAGTTGGTTGTATGTAAATGACTCCAAATAATTCCCTGTCAAGTGTCATTCAACACTAATTGACATGTTATATTTCCATAATGGTCCACTGAACTAGTATTCTTCCACCTCTGTGGAGTTTGTGATCATTGATTTACATCAATTGCGGATGGCACCATTGCCACCTAAAGCATTGTTTTTAGTCTTTGATTTTTGTTGCTTAGAGCCAATGGCTCACAACTTTCAGTAATCTAGTTACTGTTAATGCTATATTGTTGCTCTTAAATCATTTTTTCAAATTGTTTATTGGTCACTATCAGTTGATTTATTTGAAGATGAATTTCCACATACATGAGCTATTTTGTTGCTAAAATATAGAGTTTTTGATGACTTCAATATTGGCCTTAGAAGCTTAAACAAAACTATCATATACCATCTGATAGCTGCTTTCTAGCATTTGTTAACGATTTCTGAATATTCTGTACAATAGCAGGCTTAGTACTAAACAGTTCAGGGCTGTTATATTTTTTTTGGCCTCAGATGGTGTGTTAAAATATGTCTGAATTCTCTGCACTAGAATTATGAGTGAAGACTCCTGCGTAACTCATTGCTTCAGAAATTGCCCGTTCCTCATATGCTTTATATGTTGTATCATGCTTTACATCAAGCTGGACAGATAACCCATTGTAATTATCTCTGCCACAACTTCTACAATTTGCATCCTTTGCTTCACAAACTTTCATCAATCAATGTTTATATATCCAAATGCCACCTATCAAACTGTGAGACTTTCAAGGACCATCCCTAGCATACTTTATTCTCATTAACTTCCATGCTCTACAAATATCCTTTACAGACTCATACCAAGCATTCGCTATTTGGTTATCTACAATATTTGAGACTTGAGATATAGCACAATTAGGCCCCAAAACCTGTAACTTTAGCCTCTATCATTTACATACTAAATTCTCAATGAATCTAGTAAATTAGGTGCTTAACTGTCTCACTTGTATAGTAATGATGGTGATGGTCATACTTTCCTCAGTAAAGCAATTATGGCTGTGTTGTTGATGTTTTTGGAGAGTTAAATCATTAGGATCAGTAAGACTTTCTTCAATATTTGCAGGTGAGGATCTGTTATGATGTAACACTGGATTTGGAGAAAAATGGAATTTTGGTCTTACGGTCACCATTTCCATTACTAATGTTATTATCGGATCTGATTTCCTTGACATGATTGGTCAACCTATTCTTCAATAGTTGAAAGCAAGGATCTCTTATCGGGAGTGAATGAGACAACCATACCACCTTATTATCTGACAAGATATTTGGTCTTATGATAGGTCATCTTGAAGCAATTCCTTATTAGTGCCATGAAAAAGTTTGCAATCTTCCTTGGAAGCTGCGACAGGAATATTTGAATTAGGCCTCGATGCCACAATAGCATTAGACCTAATCGATACATGACCAATATGCCCTGTAGCATTACTCAGAGACAAGGAAATTATACATGACCAATATGCCCTCTAGCATTACTCAGAGACAAGGAAATTATACAATCATCATGAAAGCAATTGTTATTATTATTGCCACTGTGATTACCTGCCAACTTGTCTCTCACAGAACTGAGCTTGCATTTTACTTTTAGAGAGCACATAACATCCCTGCATCATTGAGCCCAATCCGCTGTTGCAATTAATACAACTTTGGTTGTTTCTTCCATGTTGGGGCTTATCTTTGGGCTACAACATAAACATTATACTGGCATCATTAATGCTGTAACACTTTATCCCAGATGTGTTAATAACCTTCTTTATATCACAAATTCCTATTGCATCATGATGAGATGCCTTCCTAATCTATAGAAATTGATGTCCTGAAGCCAATCCAACTGAACATAGCAACCCTTTATTGCACACAAGATAGAAAGGATTCTTCTGAAGCTTTGAAAACTTGTGAAACATAGATTTGTAATCATTCAGGCTCTTTTTTGGTACATACCTCTGTATTATTCATTCCTTCAATTTTCAACTCCTTATTATTCTGTTTTCTTATTTAAAATTAAATTATATATGTATTATTAAAAAAGAAAAATTATATATATCTGTTTGCAAACTGCATCCCTGATTTTGCATCTCTTCTTGATTCCTTGCATTGAATCTCATCAGCCTTAATATGGTGCCTCTCAAGAAACAGGGAACAAAACATTTTCCCTTAACACTGAACCTCATTTCTACATTTGTGTCCAATATGGATTCCAAACCATAGAATTTGAGACTATACAACAATTGTTTTGAGGTTGTGTTCTTCAGATGATCAATCAGCATTGCATCATAATTAGTTGCTTGAGATCCTCCTATATCATGAAGCCTATATCATTTGACTTAAGTTGCTCGGGCTCCCCTACCCAATATGGTACATTCTCCTAGCAGTACTGGAGTCCTAGCTGAAAAAAGGAGAGGCTATAACAAAAATCAAATCCTTCAAAAGTTTGAGGCCTCCTCTGCACCTGTGAAGGAACTTTAGTTGGAAATCAAAGATAATCTTTGTAAAGGGCTAATAGCCACAAGGTTGGGATAATCTGTGAGGCTTGTATCGTGTCTGTTCAACCTGGTTGAGGGTTAATAGCCACAAGGTGTCTGGCTACAAGCAGAAGGAAAGTTGTTGGGTTGTGTTTGAAGTATAAACACACAGAGTGAGGAAGAGAAGGTGGCTGCAAGGCAGTTTAGGGCATCAACAAGGGTACCAAAACCTGTTGGAGACTGCTAAGAAGGCTGGTTGAGTTGGTTGTGCAACAACTAGGAAAGCGATGCAAAGAAAAAGGCTACAACCTGAAGGGTTGAGGAAAGGAAGGCTGCCGAAGGTCAAAGGTAAACTTGCAGGCCTATGTTAGGCCAAGGTTGAACAGGTTTGAGGCTGCAAAAGTAGGCTAACAATGAACAAAAGGGCAAACAACTAAGTGATAAGTGGCTGTTATAATCAGGGATATGAGGAGTTTTTTATTTGTCTTTAAGTCTTTGTACTTGTTGAAAGTCTTAGGGCTTGTGGAATTAAACCTTAGAGCAAGACTTGGAGTGTTGGATGCAAGAGGAGTTTGTGAGATGCTTACTTGGTTTATCTCCTTGATAGCATGTGGAATAGCATGTGGAATGCAAGCGGGAGATCCAAGGGTGGAGTTGGTGTTGATGCTAGCTTGTTGTTAAGCCTTTGGTAGATAACTCGATGAATGGCTTGCTAAGCCTAATCTGTAGGATGAAGAAACCCTATCTCTTACAGATAATGCAAAAATGGAAAGCAGCATGCATTAGTAGCTGAATGTTAAGGACGAGGATGAGCATCCACTTCAGAAGAAGATAAGGAATCCAAGCTTGATGATATTGCAGATGAACTTCATTGATTTCTGCAAGGAGGCAAGGATCAAGGAGTTGACAATTCCCTACAACCCTCAACAGTTTCTTTTTTCCTAATCAAGAGATAAGTACTTCCTATCTTTCTCCCTTGAATATTATTATTATCTTTATTCCTTGGTCAACCTCTTGTCTTTATAATTTTTGCTTGGTTATAATTGTTTCTTCCATGGCCACCTGAATGAGGTTTGCAGGTACATTGTGAAGGCTGCCAAGGAAATGATTATGGCAATAGATGGTAGCATCTAGAATAATAAAGAAAAGTTTGTGGCAAGAGGGTTCTCCCAATAAGAGGGAGTGTACCACAAGGATTTTTCTTGCTCCAGTCTGCGATGGATAATTTATTGTATGACCTAAGGGCTCGAACATAAACTCAACAAAAGTGATTGGTGTTCGAGAGGGAGAAATTGTATCGACATCCGGGACTGTGCTAGATGACTAGAAGAGCTTCCAGTACCGAGGGAGCAGCTAGTCAAGTGGAGTGGAAGGAGCAACCTTCCAAAGAGGATGTCATGGGTTGAGATTGTCAAGATCCTCAAAGACAGAAGGACTCTAAGAGCAATATGCCTTCTTTGAGGAGACAATGTCAAATAGCAAAAGGACTTACTTACATGACAGAGGGAGCAACAACAACAAAAAGAAATGCTTGCATGACAGAGGGAGCAACAGTGACAAGAGGATTTGCTTCTGTGACAGAGGGAGAAACCAGGACTACCATGGGAAGGCCTACTTCAGTGTCGGAGGGAGTTGGCCTCGAAGATTGAAATGAATGATTCTGGAAAGATACACTATTTCTTGGGATTGAAGATTTAGATTTGGTGGATCTCACGATGTACAAGCAATTGATTAGATTCTTGATATAGATGGTTAACACTAGGCTTGATATTTGCTTTGCAGTGAACACCCTAAGCCAATATATGGTCGAGTCGAGGTAGATACATTGGGTTGTGGAAAAGCATGGCGGAGATACTTGCGTGATACAGTAGATGTGGTTTGATATATGTCTCAAGTGGTGAAGTGAATTTGTAGGGATATATGGATTCAGAATGGGCTGGGAGTGTAGAGGACAAAAAGAGCACATCATGGTGCTACTTTAGCTTGGGATCAGCTATATACCTTGGTTCAGCAGGAAGCTGACTTATGTCGCACCTAGTACAAAAGAGATAAAGTATATTGTAGCTTATGACGCAAGTTGTGAAACAATTTGACTTCAAAAGCTTCTTGCGGGAATATTTGATCAGGTCACTTCATCCGAGACATTGTGTAGAAAGGAGCAGTGGAGTTGCAGTACGCATACATAGATGAGCAGATTGCAGACGTTCTCACCAAGCCTCTATCTAGAGTGTAGTTTGTATACTTCATAGACAAGCTTTGCATGATGCAGAAAGTCTCCCTTGTTGAGAGGGAGGGTTGATTTCTTTGTAGGATTAGGGCAGGCCATCTCCTGAAGCCATAAAGGATTTTGGCTAGGTCATAAAGGACTTTGTCCAAGGGAGATGGATACACTCACCTGAGAAGCTAGAAGGACCTGGCTTGGTCATAAAGGACTTTGACTAGAAAGGTGAATGGCCCAAGGCAACTATACGGGAAATTTACAGGATTGGACAAAACTTCTCCTGAGAAGCCAAAACAACTTGGCTAGGTCATAAAGGACTTTGACTAGAGGAGATAGATGTAATTCACTTGAGAATCCATAAAGGATTTTGGTTGAGGGTGAATGGTCCAAGGGAAGATTCTCTCCTAAGAACCAGAAGGGGACTTTGACTAGAGGAGATTGATAAATTTGTCTAAGGAGCCATAAAAGATTTTGGCCAGAGGTAAAATGCCCTAGATACTCACATTGCCCACTCCAGGATGGAGTTATCTATAGACATATATCAACATAGCAAGCTCATGAACTTTATGGAGGAGAAATTTCAGAGCAGGGGAAATATGTTGTAGCCAAGAAGAATATCTCCCTCGCTAAGAATATCTCCCTCGCTAAATCAATTTTTTATTGGGCTTCATGTAGGCTCAAAAAGGACAAGTCAACCCAACTCAAGAAGGGACGTGTCCCCTGGGGTAAATGCGCCCATTCAACTTGTATATATATACATAATGTGATACTTCATTTGATTACTTATCATCATCATCTCTCTTCTATAACAACCACACGTGGGAGCAGATAGAGAACGAATTTGACTGAAGTTTGGACTTGGATTTTTGGCACATATTTCTAGACAATTTGGAATTGTAAACCTTGTTGAAGAATAATTTCTCCTAGAAGAAGAGTTGTTGGGTTTTCTCCCAAGTTTGGGTTTCCCAGGGAAAACTTCTTGTCACTATTGTGCATGGTTGTATCTTTATTATCTTTATTGTTTCCGCTATATTTACTGTTGAAATCCTCTGTGCATAATTGCTCAATGATATCACTGACATTAGATAAACTGTTTGAAGATCATTAAGTAGTAATTATCAAATCAGAAAATTGGTTTCTACTACGTATCTTGTAGAAAATTCAATGCAATGAAGAGAGCCATACAAGACCTGTACATACCATAGACAACAATATTACACTCATTGTTCTTCCCACACTTCAAAGAGGCAGCTCAAAGTATAACTTTGATATAACATATGCTTTTCCTAAATGCTTGGCTTAACATGAAAATAGTAGTTGTATTTATAATAAATCTATCTTCTACTTCAGATTTTCCCTCCACATACAACACATCAACAATTGAACAGTGATGAAATGACACCCAATTATATGTGTGATAATTGGATGGTGAACAGTGATATGGACTCTAAAGCACTTGGGGTAAGTTTAGGTATGTTTTATGCTTAAAGCAATTTATTTCAATTTTCATAGTTAGCTCAATATCTTTTCCAGATTAGCAATCACATCAACATTAAAGTAAACTACAGATAGAACATAAGGATAAATCGCAGAAGACAAGCCAAGACGAGAGGACACAAGATGTGGCACTAGCCAGGGACAAACCCCAATGTGGGGAAACGCTTGATCAATTCTTCTTATATGTTCTTCAATAGTTCAGCAGAGAGAGAGAGATAGTACATTTACAACAGAAGTCAACACTTTGACTTATCTAGATAAGAGCATAGATCATCTCTAAGAAGATGATACATGAGATTAGTTGAAGATGAGTTGCTTCAACTGATTCTCCATCATGTTGCATCTCGTTATCATGTTGCACTCATTCACTGAGCTGCTCTTGTCACGGAAATGCAACCAGTCATGGTTGTACCCATCACGATGCACTATGCTGCACCACTCACAGTTGTACCCATACATGTTGTACACACTGCCTCCACTATGCTGCAATCATTACAGTTGTACCTATACATGTTGCTACACATACTACCTCCACTATGCAACGGTTGTGCCTATACATGTTGTTGTACATGCTACTTCCACTACAACAATTGTACATATACATGTTGTTGTACATACTGCTTCCACTGCAACAATTGTACCTATACATGTTGTTGTACATACTGTTTTTCTCCCATAATATGTCCAACATATCATACCCAAACATGGCCCTAAAATCACCTACAGCAACAGCAGCTAGGTGACCTTTCAGGACAGCAACCAACTGTAGTATTGATCCTAAACTACGATCCAACAGCCCTGCAAAACACTGTTTGCTTCTACGTTTGTGACAGCCCTAGTTAGGGCACGTGCTGCAGCACTAAACCCTTATGACAGTCCACAAACCAACCCTCAAAGATTTGCAGCGTTCCTAGTGAAGCCTCCTCTTTGTCCACGTTGCCTTCTGAGGGACTAGTCCACCTTAACAGCCCTCTATGCAGCTCTTTCTGTGCGCTAAGGCCTGCGGCCTAGCACTGTCATGAGACAGTCCCTACGCATGCCCAAACACACCTTCTTCTTCAGCGTTTTGTCCCTCTAGCTCTTCAGCCTTCACTACCCAGCATCTCGGCCCTTGAACAGCAACTCGGACTTGTCTTGATAGCCCTCAAACAGTCCTAGGACAGTCCGCAAATCAACCTAGAAAATTGTCCTCTTCTTGATCCTCTCTCGCTGCAACTAGGGCATCTTCATACCACCCTTAGGTAGGGCAGCATAGGGCTTCCTCTAGTTGTGGATTAGGGCCTTCCCTTTACTGCAGATTAGGGCTCCCTTTAGCTACGGATTAGGGCTCTTCTAGTTGCGGATTAGGGCTCTTCTAGTTGCGGATTAGGGCCTCTTAGATCTACAGCCAGATCTCCTACAAGTCTGCAACTAGGGCTCTCCTAGATGACCCTTCTTTGGGCTGCGTAGAAGGCATCTCCTCTAGACCTCCTCTTCCACCAAAAACCCAAAACAAGTGAAGAGTAAGATCACAAGAGATGAGTGTTAAATGACTTGAAGTCCTACTTTATTTATAGTAAAACGTTGAGCATAAGTGGGGTTTATTTGGTTGTTGGCCGACCTTGACGAATTGTCCCATAACACTAATAAATTCATATCTCCATGAATACTTATCGGAATCAGATGATCTGTAGATCAATCCTACACCTCTCGATGAGAGCGATCCAAGAAAAATATCAACTGCCATAAATAAGATGACCCACATGGAGTTTGGCCCTTGTTGCCAATTTTAACACTCCCTCTCAACTAGGGAGAACTCCATCCGCTGATCCATATGTCCCACTGTACTATCTCTACCATCAGTGCCCTGCACTGCTCTGCTCTGCTCAGTTTTGCTCTACTCAGCGTAGGGCTTCCTCTAGTTGCGGATTAGGGCCTTCACTTTACTGCAGATTAGGGCTCCCTTTAGCTACGGATTAGGGCTCTTCTAGTTGCGAATTAGGGCCTCTTAGATCTGTGGCCAAATCTCCTACAAGTCTGCGACTAGGGCTCTCCTAGATGACCCTTCTTTGGGTTGCGTAGAAAGCATCTCCTCTAGACCTCCTCTTCCACCAAAAACCCAAAACAAATGGAGAGTGAGATCACAAGAGATGAGTGTTAAATGACTTGAAGTCCTCCTTTATTTATACTAAAACGTTGAGCATAAGTGGGGTTTATTTGGTTGTTGGCTGACCTTGACGAATTGTCCCATAAAACTAATAAATTCATATCTCCATGAATACTTATCGGAATCGGATGATCTTTAGATCAATCCTACACCTCTAGATGAGAGGGATCCAAGAAAAATATTAGTTGCCATAAATAAGATGACCCGCATGGAGTTTGGCCCTTGTTGCCAGTTTTAACACTCCCTCTCAACTAGGGAGAACTCCATCCACTGATCCATATGTCCCACTGTACTATCTCTGCCATCAGTGCCCTGCACTACTCTGCTCTGCTCAGTTTTGCTCTACTCTGCTGAGCTCTACTCTGTTAAACCATGAAGAAGAAGAATTCATCGAGAATGTCTCATACCATTCTCTACTGACCCGAAGTAAGTTTTATTGATCCCAGATCAATATCACAAGAGAGTGTCTCAAACCACCTATATTGATCCCAGATCAGTTTCGTTTATCCCAGATCAATGGAGGTCATCCTAGCATAGAGTACGGTAGATACAACGATGCATCCATCGATAGTACTACTATGGTCCCTAACCCCATTTCCCTGCTCATTGATCAGATGAGAGGTACTACCCATGAGTCCCAGACTGCATGGGTAGGATGCCTTGACAGGAGAACTAATCATCATGTCCACAGGAGAACGAATCATCCTGTCCATTGGTTGCCATAGGAGACCTAATCATCCTGGTCCACAGTCGCCACAAGAGAACTAATCATCCCGACCCACAGGAGAACTAATCATCCTGTTCCATAGTTGCCACGGGGTATCACAAGGAAAGGTTGAACCTGTCACCTTGTACATAGTGCACCACCAAGGGAGGGTGAGTTGCCCTGTGGTCGTATGTCACTCTAGTATGTACCCCAAGCCCCCCAGAGCTCCCAGAGCTCAGTGCATGCAACATGTAGGACCCTTATATGAAGGTCTCTCAACGACTCCCAAGTCGTTCGGGGAAATCACAAATTTGACCTTCCCCCGAGGCTTTGACAAAGTGTCTACGACTTGTACATCAGTCTCAATGCGATGGAGCCTCCTCGCTCATCGACTTACCATATCCCAGATAAGGCAGTATCTGATGTCTATCTGCTGGAGCAATCATCGAATACGGGATTCCTCAATAATTGAATCCCCCCTGGTTGTCACAAAGAATCACAATGGTATTCATCATGTGTACAAATAGCGCACTGATGAGCTTCCACAACCAGGCAGCTTCACACGAGATCATACTCGTAGCTCTGTATTCGGTCTCGGCGGTGCTTATAGCAACCGACTTCTGCTTCTTGCTCATCCATGATATCGAAGCAGAATCTAGAGAGAACTAAAACTGAGAAGTGCTCTAGTAATCCTCCACATTGCCTGCCCAATCAACATTCGAATAATCATGCAGCTTCATATTTTTGGCAATGTATCTCAATCCATGAGAGATTGTGCCCTGAAGATATCTCAAAAGATTCTTGGCACCAATCTAGTGAGGCTCAACCAAATATGAGCTCACCATGCTAACTGCAAAGCATATATACGAACGAAAGTTCACCAAGAACATCAATGCAGATGAATTTATGAAACTCAGAGGCATTTCCCAAATCTGGTCCGGCATCACCACCATATAACTTTTGAAAGTTAAGATCCTCGTGGTAGTCACGGGCTTGCAGTGTACCATTCCACATCTGGAATCCAACACCCTCTTACTTATGCAAGTGAGAAGGTCTACACCTGTCAGAAATAGGTCGTTTCTCAGAAGGTGCCGGTATGAGAGGTCTATCATCCACAACCTTCAAACAATGGTTTGGATCAACTTCATCAGACAGCTATCAATCCTCTCATATTAGGCCCGGGGTGTTTTACTTCAAGCCATAGAGGGCTTTCTTCCACCTGTATACATGAGATTCCCAATCATGAATCTCACACCCCTCGAGTTGTTTCAAACCTATGGACCTGCTACATGAGGGGAATGGTCCCCTTGTAAGATTTTCCTTCGGTACATCTCAGACTTGTACCTTGATGCTCTTCTTGAATTCAAGTATCCGAGTCACCATCTGACTCACATCGGTTAGGGCCTCATAAAGTAGATCTCAGGTGTTATAGATGAGATATGTCATGGTCCCCAATGGACCATCCTGCAACTTGACACAAATTGCCAACCCTGAACCCATGAGTAAAAGCATATTTGAAAATTTCATTTTCAAACACGTACCTTTCCATCGATGAATGCCACACTGTAACCTTTGACTTCCATTGCCGAAATGGATACCAAGTTCTTCTTGTGATCAAGTACATAAAAGAGATTATGTAAATGAATTGAGTTATCCTCATTCAATTGAGGGGTAACATTCCCTACACCCTTTCCGGGATAAGTGGCATCGTCTCCAAGTATAATCCCACGATTGTTTCCATCTCTACCAAATCAAAGAGAGCACCCTTCTATCTGATGAAGTGCCTTGAAGCACTATAATCGATAAGCCAAATTCCCAAAGAATCTGAAGGAGAGGGCCAATACAAGATAGTGCTTCTTTATCTTATCATAAACAACATTCGATTCTTCATACCTGGGGTTCCTTGCTTTCTCTGAAGAGTCAGTCGTTTGCTTGATGACCTGCATTACCTGTCATTCCTCTGACCATTGAAGATGTCCCTGGAATGATTGTTATCATCATCAAGTGATGTGTCCCTGCCATTCGGACACTCCTTCGCATAATGGCCGAACTAGTTATCTGCCTTTCCTTCCACCTTGAGATCCGGTCTTCCCAATGAAGTGATCTTTAGGTAGGCCATATTCCGCTGTGCCATTCTGATAATATTCTCTGCTTCGATTTCACCCTCGATGAATTTGAAGAGGGATGAGGAACCCATTGATCCTTTTGTCCTTTCCTAACTGTCTTCGGTGATTGCTCTTTCACTCTTGCTTGGGCATTGTCTTCACCTCACCTCTGATACGGTGATACCATGTTAAGTTTAGGTATGTTCTATGCTTAGAGCAATTTATTTCAATTTTCATAGTTAGCTCAATATCTTTTCCAAATTGGCAACCACATTAGCATTAAAGTAAACTGCAGACAGAACATAAACATAAATCGCAGAAGATAAGCCAAGACAAGACGACACAAGATATGGCGCTAGCCAGAGACAAACCCCAATGTGGGGAAACCCTTGATCAATTCTTCTTATATGTTCTTCAATAGTTCAGCAAAGAGAGAGAGAAAGATAGTACATTTACAACAGAAGTCAACACTTTGACTTATCTAGATAAGAGCATAGATCATCTCTAAGAAGATGATACATGAGATCAGTTGAAGACAAGCTACTTCAACTGATTCTCCATCGTGTTGCATCTCATCATCATGCTGCACCCATTCACTGAGTTGCTCTTGTCACGGAAATGCAACCAACGATGGTTGTACCCTTCACGGTGCACTATGTTGCACCACTCACAGTTGTACCCATACATGTTGTACATAATGCCTCCACTATGCTGCAATCATTACAGTGGTACATATACATGTTGCTGCACATACTGCCTCCACTATGCAACAGTTGTACCTATAGAGGTTGTTGTACATACTGCTTCTGTCCCATAATATGTCCAGCATATCATACCCAAACATGGCCCTACAATCACCTACAGCAACAACAGCTAGGTGACCTTTCAGGATAGCAACCAATTGTAGTATTTATCCTAAACTAAGATCCAACACCCCTGCAAAACATTGTTGAACTAATGTTTGCTTCTGCGTTTGTGACAGCCCTAGTGAGGGCACGTGCTGCAGCCCTAAACCCTTGTGACAGTCCACAGACCAACCCTCAAAGGTTTGCAGCATTCCTAGTGAAGCCTTCTCTTTTTCCACGTTACCTTCTGAGGGGCTAGTCCACCTTAACAGCCCTCTATGCAACTCTTTCTGTGTGCTAAGGCCTACAGCCTAGAACTATCATGAGACAGTCCCTACACATGCCCAAACACACCTTCTTCTTCAGCGTTTTGTCCCTCTAGCTCTTCGGCCTTCACTACCCAGCAACTCGGACTTGTCTTGATAGCCCTCAAACAGTCCTAGGACAGTCCGCAAATCAACCCAGCAAACTATCCTCTTCTTGATCCTCTCTCGTTGCGGCTAGGACATCTTCATACCACCCTTAGGTAGGGCAGTGTAGGGCTTCCTCTAGCTGCGGATTAGGGCCTTACCTTTGTTGCAGATTAGGGCTCCCTTTAGCTACGGATTAGGGCTTTTTAGCTGCGGATTAGGGCCTCTTGAATCTGCGGCCAGATCTCCTACAAGTTTGCGGCTAGGGCTCTCCTAGATGACCCTTCTTTGGGCTGCATAGAAGGCATCTCCTCTACACCTTCTCTTCCACCAAAAACCCAAAACAAGTAGAGAGTGAGATCACAAGAGATGAGTGTTAAATGACTTGAAGTCCTCCTTTATTTATACTAAAACGTTGAGCATAATTGGGGTTTATTTGGTTGTTGGTTGACCTTGACGAATTGTCCCATAACACTAATAAATTCATATCTCCATGAATACTTATCGGAATCAGATGATCTTTAGATCAATCCTACACCTTTCAATGAGAGGGATCCAAGAAAAATATCAGCTGCCATAAATAAGATGACCCACATGGAGTTTGGCCCTAGTTGCCAATTTTAACAAACTTACAACAACATAATTGTATGCCAGGGTAAACATAATGAAATAAAGCAAGCTCTCTGAACAATAGTGTAGCAATCATAACAAAAAAAGAGTAGGACTTACATATATAATCATGCAGCAATGTGATGACTATCACATAGGAAATACAAACTACTAAGCTCGTTACTAAAGGAAGACTAATTAAAGCAGGTTTCATAGCAAGAAATTGCAAAAACTATAGAAAACCAGAAGATGTTGTGCATGTTTTTCCGAGATGCCTGTTCACAAAGGGTGTTTGGGTATTGTAAAGTTCGCAGCGCGCTGCCTTAGAGATACCTGGTGGGTGATAATCTGCATGGCATGCCTGGTAATTAATCAAGACGACCACTCTTCACTTTCTGTTGTGAAAAAGATGACTTTGAACCTTCAAATACCTGCCTGAAAATTGGATTTACATACTGGAAAGAATATCAAATTTTGGCTCAATAGCCTTGCAATGTAAAGATACAAGAGATCCAAAAGCCAGATCACTTGCACTTGATCTTCTACCACGGAAAATATTAAGCACCATGCAGTAAGCCTATTACTGGCTTACTACCTTTTCATCTTGTACATTAAATATTAGTTTATTCTCATCCAAGCGACAATATGGAAAAGTAATTAGCCAATAATTGACTTACTGAATGGTGCTTAATATTTTCCATGGTGGCACGGTTAAGCATGGGAGAGGGGATTTTGATGTAGTGAATTGCTTTTATGAAAAGGAATGCAATTTCATCCCCTAGTAATCTAAGCATCAGTTTCTCTCCCTATACACAAAAAAATAGGAATCAAAGGAAATATTTTCAAGAACCATAAAGCAATTTGAGCTCTGGATCAAACACTGACATCCATATAAACCAAATTGCAGCCAAATTGTCAAGTGACCTCAATATGAACAACCACCATAATCACACAATCTGAAATCAACTACATATGTTGATTTGGGGTAGCATTTGATGTGCTCTAGCCACGAAATTTGGTGGAGAGGTTGGGGCACATGAGATCTCCAATAACCAGAAAGGGTTTGGGCAGATTCTAAACAGTTCAAGAGATATTAAAATAATTAATATTTTTAATGGAGTCCCGAAGTCTAAACTTAGGGAAAATAAAATATCAATGTGTATTAATATGAAACTGTGTTAGAATGGTCCAAAAGACATAGATCAAACCAGATCTAATCTTAACCGTTGATTAGGGACTTAATCTCGGCCGTTGATATGTCAACAGGAAAAGTATAAGAGGAGGCTTGAGAGTCACTTGGAGAACACACAAGAGTGATCAGTCATTCTATTCTCTAGAGCGGGGTTTACTAAGAGAGATAGAATTAGTGATCGGGAGATGCAGTTGAGGGGCATTTGAGTACAGAGAGACAGAGAGGCAGAGATAGTGCCTGGAGAGCAACGCAGTGGCCGGGGAGAGTGACACAGAGCCAGCCAGGGCTCACACAGGGCCACGCAGAGGTAGTCGGGAGCTATGCAGAGCCTCAAGGAGGCCAACGTTGCTGACGCAAGGCCCCCTAAGGCTGACACAGACCCATCCGGGGTGATGCAAGGCAACGCTGGGCAGAGAGGGGCTGACGCAGTCCAGAGAGAGGCTGACGCTGGGGTTTCTGGGGCAGATTTGTGCTGGTAGATGGCGGAAGGTTTAACTAGGGTTTCAGCCAAGAGATTTGTCAGAAACTGAGAGGTGTTACTGCCAAGGAAATTCTCTGTTGGGTAGGCCAGTTTCGGCACCCAGATTGTACTCTGATATTGCTTAATAAGAAAACCCTCAGATAGTTGCACTGGTTTTCCCACATTGAGTTTTTCTGGGGACATTAGTCCAAAAATAATGGTGTCATATGGTGTGATTGTTCATGTTTCCTTTAGTTGCTAATCTGTAATATGTTGAGCATGCACTAGTGTCTATTTTCATTATTTTCAGGAATAAATCAGATAAAGTGCATGGAGGGTTTCTAACTAAGTAAACTTAGAAACTTCAACATGGTATCAGAGCGTGATTGCAGATCACAGGACGACTAAGGACATCAGCCGATCGGAGCAATAGCAGCAGAAAACAGTTGTCCTAAGCAATGTTGCACGAAGCGGGAGCGAAGCGGAAGCGCGGAGCGCGGAAGCGTCATTTTCCAAAAATCTAGGAAGCGAAGCGTCCGCGGAAGCGTCTGCTAT
>APFE030288973.1:8366-39898 GCA_000404065.3 Pinus taeda | reverse complement strand
GGGGGGGGGGGCAATTCCTGCAACTATGGTCCTAAGGTGACAGAAGTTCTTTCTAGCAAAGCAGCAACAAGGAAGGGTGACGCAGTGCCTGCGTCATCAAGGGTGAACTGGGAAGAGTCAGTACAGAGGCTAGGGAAGGCAAAAGAAGCCTCACACAGAGCCACACAGTAGCTGGGAGGGCTGACGCATTTGGCTGAGGAGGCCGGGGTGCTAGTGTCAGGATTGCGCATAGCTTAGGAGCTCTCACCTTCAGGTTGTTGGGATTTAGAAGGCTGCAGGAGTATTGCAGAGTGGAGTTGGTGAGATACCGTAGTCAGAACAGTACCTGACAGAGCAAGGCCAGAGGAGTTGCTACCGAGGGTTTCTAGCCAAGGAACCCAGATCAATGGTGTGGTTGCACAAGACGATCAGAGTAGGGGGCATCTCGACAGCGGCAGAAATATTTCCAAGAGGGAAATCACGACTCAGAGGTCCAGAAGAGAACTTCCAGACGGGAAGTAGAGACTCAGAGGAGTCAAACAGAGAACTTCTAGGAGGGAAGTAGAGGAGCATCATGGCACTACACGGAGTAAGAGACCAGGATAGACTAGACAGAGCATCGAACTTCGCAGTCTGAAAGACCAGAATCTTATCCATACTTGACAAGAATTGTGTCAAGAACTTCGCCTTGAAGGTAATAGCTATCCCAATTGACCCCAATGATAATGACAAGTACGAGGAGGCGATGGCGAGGGCCAAGAGCATTATCCTTGATGGGGTCAAGGATCATGTAGTACCACACATAGTTAAGAAGAAAATGGCATTTGAGATGTGGGAGGCTCTCAAGAAGTTGTACCAGCATACTTCTGTGTAGAGAAGAATGCTACTTGAGAATCAATTGAGGTCATATCAGATGAAGAAGGGAGAACCGATTGACACCTTCCTCGAAGGACTGAATGAGATCCGAGATCAATTGACTGCTATAGAGGCGACACCAAGTCAGGAGCTGATGGTGAGGACAACCCTGAATGTTGTCTCAGAAGACTGGGAGGTATTTGTCCAGAGTATACTGGCCAGAGGGACTCTCCCACCTTGGGACGAGATGTGGGTAGCTCTTCGCCAGGAAGAGATCAGACGGCAGTCGAAAACGGGTAGCAGCAGCAAGGGGATCAAAGTCAAGCACGACGAGGAAGATGTGGCCCTAGCATCTGAGGGAAAGCAGGAGAAATGAAAGAAGAAAGATCTATCCAAGATCAAGTGCTTCCATTGTGGGGAGTTGGGTCATTATGCGACCCAGTGTCCAAGGAAGAAGAGTAAGGGAGAGTCTTCCGAGACTAAGGCAGCGCCAGCACCCGCAGAGAAGGAAGTTTTGACAGACGATCATTGTGCCATGAGTGCACATGCGCCACTTGAGCGGAAGTGGGGAGACATCAAGTTGTAGTTAGGTGGACCACAAGCAATGAGGGACAGGATCCTCGAGGTACCTAGCCTCTTGGATTAGACCTTGCTATGGGAGCCCCGAAGAGGAGTAGCAGGACTGGCTGAGTCAGGTAGAGATGGATGTGGATGGAGCAGCATAGAGAGCTACAGTGCAGGAGTCCCGAGACAGCACGAGGCTAGCAGGCTACAGCAGTGCGAGAGGCACAGGAGTGTTGCACTAGTGTAGCATGGCACAGAGAGGTGTGCAACGGTGCGAGATGCAGGGAGTTGTTGCCGCAGCACAGAGGTCAGAGAGGGAGCACTTGTCAGCGACAGAGGGAGCTTCGGCACCAGTGGGTGTCTCTAGCCCAACAAGGAGGTCAGGTTGGGAGATCAATTACTTACTTCTCAGTAACTGAGTTGCAGTGCACCAATGTGCAGCACGATGCAGCATGATGAGAGGAGGTGCAATGCGAATACAGTTGTAGGAGAAAGGACCAGCAGCAGCACGAATGCAGAGGGAGTTGTCGTATAGATGCAATAGTGACAGTGGCAGAACCATGGGCAGTAATACAGGATGCAGCAATGCAGAGAATGTTGGGCAAGAAGGCCTAACATCAGCACAGGTACCGATGCCGAATGATCAGAGTAATACTCAGTGAGGAGTATTACTAGAGCACAGTCCTCGCTAAGAGGGAGTGTTGATTTAGGGCAGCGTCAGATGTGCTCTAGCCACGAAATTTGGTGGAGAGATTGGGGCACATGAGATCTCCAATACCCAGAAAGGGTTTGGGGAGATTCTAAACAGTTCATGAGATATTAAAATAATTAATATTTTTAACGAAGTCCCTAAGTCTAAACTTAGGGAAAATAAAATATTGATGTGTATTAATATGAAACTGTGTTAGAATGGTCCAAAAGACATGGATCAAGCAGATCTAATCTTAGTCGTTGATTAGGGACTTAATCTCGGCCGTTGATATTTCAACAGGAAAAGTATAAGAGGAGGCTTAAGGGTCACTTGGAGAACACACCAGAGTAATCAGTCATTCTATTCTCTAGAGCAGGGTTTGCTAAGAGAGATAGAATTAGTGATCGGGAGATGCAACTGAGGGGCATTTGAGTACAGAGGGACAGAGGCAGAAATAGTGTCGGGAGAGCAACGCAGAAGCTAGGGAGAGTGACGCAGAGCCAGCCAGAGCTCGCGCAGGGCCACGCAGAGGCAGTCGGGAGCTACGCAGAGCCTCAGAGAGGCCAGCGTTGCTGACGCAAAGGGGTAGAGGGCTGACACAGGGCCTCCTAAGGCTGACGCAGACCCATCCGGGTTGATGCAGGGCCAACGTTGGGCAGAGAGGGGCTAACGCAGTCTAGAGAGAGGCTTACGCTAGGGTTTTTGGGGCAGATTTGTGCTGAGTAGCTGGCAGAAGGTTTAGCTAGGGTTTCAGCCAAGAGATTTGTCAGAAACTGAGAGGTATTACTGCCAAGGAAATTCTCTGTTAGGTAGGCCAGTTTCGGCACCCAGATTGTACTCTAATATTGCTTAATAAGAAAACCCTCAGATAGTTGCACCAGTTTTCCCGCATTGGGTTTTTCCGAGGACATTAGTCCAAAAATAATGCTGTCATATGGTGTGATTGTTCATGTTTCCTTTAGTTGCTAATCTATAATATGTTGAGCGTGCACTAGTGTTTATTTTCAGTGTTTACATTGTAAATAACTTGTTAAGTAAAATAACAAGTAGGTAGGAATAAATGAGATAAAGTGCATGGAGGGTTTCTAACTAAGTAAACTTAGAAACTTCAACATCATACACATATACATCAGTCTGACAATTTTACAATCTAAAGCAACATCAAGATAGGCCTGAGTGGTTTTGATCCAACAAAAACAGTCCCATAGATACCACTGAATAATCTCAAAGCAAAGTGATTTCTAAAAAACTAGATCAATGGTTAAGAGACCATTTTTTGGGGAAATCCAGGGAATGTTTCCTCACATAAGTAGATGGTATTTCTTGTAAATCCCCGGTGACATTGGCGACAACCAATTCAACTGACCCCAACTAAGCCATGCATGTAAATGTGATAAAAGGATGGAAATATGGCATCCACACAGCAAAATGATCTCTACACTCACAACTATCACAATTATACAACAAAACAATATCCAGAGACACCAAAGTGGCCATTGTGGAAGAGAACTACTAAGACAATGAATAGTGTGATCACCTACACATACAACAGTGTGATGTCCAGTCATGGAGAAAAATTCCACTATGGGAAGCTCCTAATTTTCTATAACGCGATTTACTATCACAATGCCACTTTGCCATTATCAGACCAAGAAATCCACTAATTAGACCAACAACAGTGGTGGTGACTCACAGTCATATATGGGATATTATCAAAAGTGTGAACATATCCTCACCACATTAGTTTGGAATGCAACTACTGAAACCAAGTCCTCATTGTATTTCCTTAGGCAAGGGAAGCCAGTGGAGCTCTTAAGACCTGAGTATTCGGAGAATCACCTCCCTGAAGCCTGCCCATTAACAATAGCACGTGACACATCAATCACAACTTCAACCCCAAATCCAAATGCAACTAACAAATAGAAACAAATATACTTGTTTGAACTGAATAATAATCAAACTGACTACAATAAGCTCAGTACTACCATCCAATACTTCATGTAGTAAAACCCCATCTAAATTAATGAATTGCCAAGTAATATTCACTCATCATTCTTTCATTTGGTTAAGCAATTTTGCATCAGCACACAAAATTCTAATGGTGCATTAGCATTATGGCAACTGCAATGAAATAAAACAACATTATATCTTAGAAAAACCTACATGAACAGATTATTAGCTAGCAGAGAATAATGCAAGAATAGGCAGACATCCATATGGTGTCAGCTTGTAATTTTGAATGATATGGATGGTGAGGGCTTGTAATTTTGAATGATATGGATAGTGGGTGGCATGGAGAGTAGAGTATACCTGCAAAGATGAATGAGTGTTGCTGTAGTTGGCCATAGAAACCATGGAGAGTGTAGTTGAGGCCATACTCCCTCAGCTACAGTATTCCTGTGCGCTTGTTGATAAAAAGCTTGAGATGGACTAAATTAGTAAGCTTATCAAGCCCAGAGGGTATACACCTAGAGAGTTTGTTGTTGTATAACTGCAGTGTCTCTAGGTTTGTTAAATCTCCAATCCCACTAGGGATGCTTCCATTTAGCTCATTCATTAACAGATCCAAACTCACAAGACTCTTAAGATTGTTGATATTATCTGGAATTGGTCCATATAAATTGTTCTTATATAGAAATAAATCTGTCATCTTTGAAAAGGCCATCAACGTGTTTGGGATCCTTCCAGATAAATGATTACGTGAGAGATCCAAGTGTACCATATCTCTTATATCCCTTAATGACTCTAGAATTTCTCTTATTAAACTGTAATTTTTCATCCACAAGTACTGCAACATTGACAAGTTCCCGAGTTCATGTGGGATTACCCTTAATCCAGAGGATTGTAGGCCAGCGTTAAGTTTTTCAACAAAGAGAGATTTCCAAGGAAGGAGAGAACAATACCATTCAGCAGGTTAGTACCATTTAGCAGGTTAGAGTGCAAGAACAATACCTCAAGCTTAGGCAACTATCTGAATCCAGGAATGTCCCTAGAGAAATCGTTGGCTGAGAGGTCCAATTTTTACCAGCTCTTCCATTTTATATATCTCATTCGGAAAGAGTCCACCAAACCTGGTGCCAATGAGGGCCAGAGACTATAAGAGACCCTAGATGCTGGTCAAATGCAAGTCAAATGCAATGCAAATTCAACGAATCTAACTGCCAACCCTGCGCCCTAAAATCCAGGGAGAATACAACCTAGTTTTGTTTTTCCAAGGAATGAACAAAGCCCCTAACTAGCCCTATTACTAGAAATCGAAGCGATGCCAAGAAGAAAATTCTACGGCCAAACCAGAAATCGGGCGATGCCAAGAAAATTCTACAATCAAATTAGGCGAAGTGGGCTTTGCAATGTTTATCTGCCCTATTTTTAATGGGCTAAAATATAATAATCATTTATTTTTTAAATATTTTTTGGGCTAACTATTGAAAAGTGTGTAATTTTAAAAATTTCCCCCGTCTAAAATATGAAACCCCTTAAATTTCACCCATGGGCTAAAAATCGCCCCTAAAATTTTCTATGATGAGTACTTAGTTGTAGGTGACATCTACAACTCTCTTTCTAGTAGCCCTGTTACAACTCAACGAGATGTTATTCAAAATTCAAAAATGAACATCAAATCAGAGTAGCCTTTTAAGATGGCCTTTCTTCATGACATTTGCTTTGTGCAATATCAACATCATGCACATTCATAAACGTATCTCCAAGATTTTCAATATCAAGGGTCTTTTTCTTTTCTAGACTTTATCAAGGTCTTCATACCTTCCCCATGGAGATATCATACCAGGTCCTAGTCATCGAATGTTGATTATTTGCCATAGTTGCAACTTTTCCATGAATCCTTCTTCCTTCTGTCACGTATTGTATCCCAGGAAGTTCTATACATAGTTCCTTCATCTTGTCAACCACCTCATACTCCATATGAGGACATACTATGTTGACTTCATCTTCTCAATATGTGAACTAGGGCATATGTCTTCATGCATATTTCTAAAGGAAGAGATCCTTGTTTTTCGATCATGCTCATGAGATGGAGCATGCAACTATATGATGACATGACTTAATCTATCAAATACATGCATAAATACCTCTTTTTTTATTTTGGTCATCTAGACTTCCTTCAATAGCTTCCTTTCCTTACATGAAAGTAATTCAACCATGTTGCACTCCTTTGTCATCATACCATCATCCTTCTAAACAATAGATCCCACACACAGTGGAAAGATCAGTGAGACACTTGCTTCTTCCAAGTAGAGGTGAACCTTCTAATGAAGACTCTAATAGAGGATCTTGATTATCCTCATCCTGCAAATGCTCCTCTCTAATAATGATGATGTATGATGAATTCCTTTTATCTTCCATCATGCTAGATGACATTCTTTCAACCATATATACTACCCATGCTTTCAATGTCGTTACCAAGAGCTACTTCCTTTCTATGATGAACGCTACATCCATGTAGACTTCTACTTCAATTACCCTTTCAAGCTTCTATAATGATGTCATGAGCTCTTGCTTCAATAGTACGCTTCTAAAATGATGCCATTTTCCCCTAAGATGCATCCTGTCATACTTACAAGGCTTCTCATCTTGGTAACCACGGTGGAGATCTTTTCACCTGCTACTTCTCCTTGATATGTACTCAAGAGACCTCAACAGTGAAGATTTATCCCTTCCTTCTTAGGTTTCTTCTCATCAGGTCTATTTCTTCAGTGATATGGGCTTCAATCCTTTCTTTTCTTTTCTTGTTCCTTCTTGAGTTTCCGACAATCTCCCTTGAAATGCCCACATTCCTGAAAACCATGGCATTGGACCTTTGACATATCAATCTTCTTCTTTTTTTGAGGACCAAACTTCCTAAACTTTCCTTTTCTCTTAACCATGGTGGCAAATGCTTGAACTTGTTCATTTTATCCTACATCACTTTTTTCCTTCAATCTGGTTTCTTCAATCTTACATAATGACCAAAGTTCACTAAATGGGGTGGCTTCCTTCTTTCCGTAGGTGCTTGATACGAATTTTCCCCATTCCTCCAATAGTGCATTGAACACAACTGTGGCCATTTTTTTATCGAACATTATTTCCCTTATAAAGTATGAGGATATTCTTTCTTGCTTTGGTATCTTCGTCTTGTAAAGCTCAATTCTCAAATATATGACTTCTCCAACAGTGCTTACAGAGAACAATTCTACTAAAATCTCATAGATTTCTTTTGATGTCTCCAAATTTTCTACACAAGGTATGAGGAGATCCTTGATGGATTCTATAAGGATCCTTTGAGCCCTTATATCCCCTTTCATATACTTTTCTAGACCTTCAGCATCTTCCTTTGGAGGTTTAGTGATAGAACCCTTAACCTGTCCAATGACTTCATTTTCTATGAGGATCAAATTTGTCTTCTTCTTCCATGCCAAAAAGTTTGATGACCCAACCAATTTGTTGCTCTCCTTGCAAAATGAAGTCATTTTGATAGATTCAAACATAGAGATAAAGATACTTACTTGTCAAGTGAAGATAGTCCTATATGATGAAATCTTCAACTTGATGCCTTCTTAAAGATGTTGATAATGTCTTCTTGATGAAGATGTCTTCCTTCAAGTATGCTTTGAAAAGTGATCTCCTCTTCAATGAGAGGGAGATTGCTTTGATGATGAAGGCAAAGATCCTTCTTGCTTTTCTTGGATATAGAGACTTCAAGATGCTTTAATTTGTAGTCCTTCTTTGAGTGGAGGTAGGGTACTTGAGATATCTTTTTCCTTGTGATGATGATTGAAAAATGTGTGAGCTTCCGAAGAATGCTTACAGTGTAGAACCCTTCTTCAGATGAGCTAGGGTTTTGAGGTCTTCTTCTCTTTGAGATGCGATGATCCTTGAGATGTGATGAATGGTTCTCTTTGATGTTCCTTAGATTGCTTGACGCTTATGTATTTCTTATTGATGGTTCGATGTCCTCTTTGATGCCTTGACCTTCCTTGATATTTATTTTGATGGTCTTTCTACAAGTTTCCTTTCCTTGTCTTGTCACCTTAGCTCTGATACCATGTTGAGAAATCTAGAGGCAGCAAATTAAATGATTTCTCTTACTTTGATAATTGTTTGTGATGTATTTTACTTAACTTAATTAGATTCTTCTTTTACTTGATTATATTTAGTGTTCTTATCATCAAATAGCTACCAAACCATAAAGAACAATAAGACAAGAGGACACAACATATAGGAAATCAGTGAGGGCCAAAACCTCTCCTCTTGAGAGGAAAACCCACAAGAATTCTTCTCTTCTTATAGAACTTCAATTGACGAATTCCAAAACCTATGACCCTTGAGCAAGACCCCTCCAAGACCAAGTTAAAGCCTCTCCTTAATGAGCTTTTCTTTCGCAAAGTCAACTTCAGTCAAACTCACTTTCCAGCAACTTTAGCTTCTCCTTTGACCTCTTTTTCAGACCTATGACATCTTGGTTGCAATTCGGCCTTACTACAGAAACGCTAGGCCACTCGTGTGAGTGAGAATAAGGAGAAATAGTCCCCCTTTCTTCTTTGCTTGGTGAGTTGATTCTTCTTCAACAACTCGGATTGCAATATGATCCCTTTATCACCCAAATTCGTTCTTCTAGAGTGATTGTAATTTCTGGTATTTCTACTGTAATAAGAGCCCTAATTTGCTCGCACGTGTGAGAGGAATGAGGCCCAAAACAGTCCCTAAAGTGCTTCGCTCTTCCTTCCTCTATCTCTCCTTTCCTTCGCTAAGTATTAGGCTTCTTCTAGTTTGATGGAACTTCTTGATGAATGAATGAATGATCTTTTGGTGAGGTCGATGACTCTTATATATAGTCTTCCTTGGAGATCGAATAGTTGTCCAATGAGGCAGACTTGTCCTCTCCTTAGGCCGGCTTGTTCTTTGCATGATGAAAAGGTCTTGGACGGTCTATTTTACACTTTTGACTTTACATAAATTTTATTTTACAATATGTAACATGCCCAAGAGGGACTTCCATACATGATAATGACTCAATTAACTTGTAGACTTAATGACAAGCCCTAGAAGCACTCAATGGGTGCTTGACCTAAAAATCAAATAGCCTTGAGTATGAAACCCATGCCTCAAGAAATAATAATAATAAATATATTTGTCTCTTTACACTGAATACATAAAATCATGATTACATATGTCATTATGAAGACCAAACCTAGTTACATATTTCAACATCCCAAGTTAATAATTATGACTGAAGAAGCTTCCTATTCAGAGGTAGTAGATAGTCAGATTAAATGCAACAGTCTGATGAGATGTTGGGAGCAATACATCAAATATGCAACAGTGTCAGATGCTTCTGCGATATTAAGTTCAACAGTGACAAGGAATATCCTCTCAGAGGGAAATGACTATGATAAGATCCTAGCACTTGTTGCCAAATGCAGTATTATCAAATGTTTGCATAGTTGGCTTCATCCATGACATACTTAAGAAATAAGCATACTTGGATCTATCTCAGGGCTTTGAGGTGCATCAATAGAAGACCCATGATTGTGAATTGAAGCAAGTCTTTTGGGCTTGGTATACTTGGATTGATGGACACCTGATGCAAATACCAAACTCTCTTCAAGGTTGAAGGTATGTCTTTGATATTTGGTTTTATGTGCTAATAATTTATTTTTGGCAAGATCAAATCATCTCATCGTTCAGTACCAAAGGGAGTTTACCTTTAAGCCTAGGTGATCCACTGTTAGGATTATAAATGTAACAAAGAGATGATGAGGGCTTCCTTGTCAAGGGAAGTATGTTGTTAGAAACTTGGCATGATGGATTGCACTGAAGTAGTTGAGAGACTCCTCTTCAGATTTAGATTTGATGGATCCCATAATAAGCAAGTAGCCAAATGGATCTTTTCTTTGCAACACATACGCTGAGCCAAGGAGCTTGGACATGCATATTGGGATATTGCAAAGCTGGTATTGAGATACCTACAGTCAGTCATGGATTGAGACAGTGTTGTGACTAAAGAGATATGCCTATGCCAAGTGAACCAAGAGTAATGTAATATGGAAGAACGCATTGAGGTGTTGCTTCTGTATGGGTCTTGCTTTGATTTCCTGGATGAGCAGGTAGCAGACTTCCATTACACTCAATCTAATAGTGGTTGATCATATTGCGAGCAGTGTGGCTTTGAAATCTAGAAGCTATCCACAGGATTGTCAGACATGGTGCCACTAATGGAGCGATGAGGCTCTAACACAGAGGGAGTGATGAGACTTTAGCACAGAGGGAGCAATGAGGCTCTAGCAGTGACTTGTTGCAAAACTGAAGCGGTGAGTCTTCAGCAAATGAGCAAATTGCATACATTCTCTCCAAAACATTCATATTATTCTGAGAGCAGCTTGGAGTGCAGCAGAATGTATCCTTCCACTGAGCATATGCCTTCCCTGTCTTTATGACTAGCCATGGACTTGGTGAAGGGGGATGTGCAGCAAGGCTCTCCCTCCCCAAGAGAGAACAATGTTGATCGAGAACACTGCGCACAAGCCTTCCCCCGTGTTTATGACTAGCTATGGATTTGGTGAAGGTGGTTTTGTTACCACTCTTGGGTGTGAGGGTACTCCTTGAAGCCATGGACATAGTTAAGTACATGCCCCATTGGGCATCCTACCCACACGTCACCTTCGTTTCACTACTGACCAAGGGCCACGTTGAGGTGGTTAAGCTTGTTGGGATTGTCACCCATCTGGCCAATGGGTGAGGAGACTTAGGTGTGTGTGATTTTTACCTAATGGCGGACGCACCTACCATGGACTTGGTTATGGTAGATTGATCTTCCTAAGTATTGGATGTAGGTGTTATACCACTTGATCAATGAGGACCAAGTTGGGCGAGGGTCATTCAATGGAAATAGGATGCGTGTGATCTCTACCAAGGTCATTTATCACTGCCATGGACTTGGTTGTGGTATATCGATCTCCCCTATTGTCATGTAGATCATTTTTCTTCCTCTATGGATTGAGTCATCGTTGTTCGGCTAAGATGAGGTCATGGAGCTTGACTTGGAGACAAGTAGGGTGTGTGTGATCTTTACCAAGGTCATTTGTGACTGTCATGGACTTGTTTGTGGTAACTTGATATTCCCCACCATTGGTCCACTTGATATTCCCCACCATTGGTTGTGGACTATTATTCGTCTATGAGATGAGATGAGCTACTCTTAGGACGAGTCATGTACATATGAGATGAGACACATGGTGCAACCAAAAATTCCTCTCTAGTTGAGAGGGGGTGTTGAAATTTGGGGCAGCTATGGGATGAATTTCCCCAAGAGAAACTCAATTACCCCAAATCGACGCCGAGCTACCCCAAAGTGAAACCATATTAAATTCAAATGGTTAGAGGAAAAATATTATTGTTGATGTGTTTGACACTCCTCTTATTATTATTTGATGTGGTAAACTTATTTTGGCAAGTAATAACCAAAGTACTTGTTAGCAAATTTAAATTTGTGTCTTACCTCCAAATTTGCAAGTCAGCCTCATACGATTTCAAGTTGGCCTGCCCCAAAGGACAGAGTTCAAGTTGATCTGTCTCCGGCTAGAAAAGCATGCAACTGTTTATTGACTTCAATCCAACTGCATCCTGGCTGTTTTTTTACCTTCCTAGTTTTCATCAAATTTTGCACATTTTCAATGTCATCCCACCTACCAACGGTGGCATAAATATTTGATAACTGCAGATAAGGTGCAGAATTTTCAGGGTCCAACTCAAAAATTTGTTCGGCAACACGTTTTCCTAGCTCTACATTAGTATGGATCCTACAAGCTCCAAGTAAAGATCCCCACACAGCAATGTCAGGTTTTATTGGCATGTTGTTGATAAAGTCTTGCACCTCATCCAAGTACCCTGCACGGCCAAGAAGATCAACCATGCAGCAATAGTGCTCCATCCTAGGAATGATGTGATAATATTCACTCATAAGTTCAAAGTATCGTCGACCTTCATTCACCAAACCTGCATGGCAGCATGCAGATAGAACACCGACAAAGGTGATATAATCTGGTTTTGTACCAGAATTTCGCATCTGTTCAAAGAGTTGAATGGCTTGGTTACCACACCCATGCATTGCATATCCTACAATCATTGAAGTCCATAAGACCAAATCTCGAGTCGACATTTTGCTAAATACTTTGAATGCATCATCTATGGTCCCACATTTTGCGTACATGTCTGTAAGGGCACTCCCCACAAAAACATCAGAGTTGTATCCACTCCTGATTATTTTTTCATGGACCTCCTTGCCTTGTTCTAGAGCTGCCATGTTGGCACATGATGGAAGAACAATTGCCAAAGTTTCCTTGTTTGGCTTTACACCTGCAAATTGCATTTGTTGGTAAACATTTAGGGCCTCTTCATCATTACCATTCTGTGCATATCCGTCAATTATTACATTCCATGATGGCACATCTTGTTCAGGCATTTTTTGAAAGAGCTTCACAGCCTCGTTGATGTGTCCATTCAAAGCAAATCCTGAAATGATGCCATTCCATGAGATCATGTCTTGTTGAGGCATTTTCAAAAAGAACTTGAGGGCTTCATCAACATATCCACACCGTGCATATCCTGCAACCATTGCATTCCATGACACCACATCGTGTTGAGGCATTTGGCTAAACACCTCATGTGCCATTTTTATGCTCCCACATTTTGCATACATATCTATGAGAGCACTCCCCACAAAGAGTTCCCATTGAAACCCACTTCTTATAATGTCCGCATGGACCTCCTGACCCTGTTCAAGAGCTTCCGAGTTGGCACATGCAGAGAGAACAGTGGCAAGAGTTTCAGGATTGGGCTTTGCACCTGTAAGTTGCATTTGTCTGTAAAGCTTCAACGCTTCCTCACAATATCCATTCTGTGCATATCCCCCGATCATTGCATTCCACGAGGATGCATCTCGTTCCTGCATTGTTTGAAAGAGATGGTTAGCCTTTTCAACATCACCATTCTTTGAATAACCAACAACCATTGCATTCCATAAAATCACATCTCGTCTCAGAATATTGCCAAACACTTCACATGCATCATCTATGCTCCCACATTTAGCATACATGTCTACAAGGGCACTCCCCACAAAAGCATCAGTCTGAGATCCATGCTTGCATACATCTACATGGATCTTCTCGCCCTGTTCCAGATCCGACAAGTCAGCACATGCTGAAAGAACAGAGGCAAAAGTCTCAGAATTCGGCCTGACTTTCGCGGATTGCATTTGTTTGTAGAGATTGATGGCTTCCTCGCCATACCCATTCTGTGCATATCCTGCAATAATTGCATTCCATGAAACCGCATCTCTTTCTGGCATTTTCATAAAGAGTTTCAGGGCCTCATCCACGTAACCATTCCGAGCATATCCCGTGATCATTATAGTCCACGACACCACATCTCGTCCGGGCATTTCTTGGAAAAGCTCTTCGGCATCATTGAAGTTATCATTCTGTGCATATCCCGCAATCATAGCATTCCATGAGACCACAGTTCGTTGGCACATTCTATCAAACACTTTGCGGGCTTCCTCTAGTTTTCCATATTTTGAATACATGACTAGAAGTGCATTTCCCACAACCACATCGGACTGATACCAACCACTCTTAATTATCTCTTTATGGATCTGCCTTCCATGCTGGATCGCTGAACAGGCCTGAAGAACACTGGAAAAGGTAAAGTTATTGGGTTTAATTCCCGCTGGTTGCATTTGACGAAACAGTGTCAACGCCTCGGTGGGAAGCCTATGGATTACATAAGCTGTGATCATCATCGTCCATGACACCACACTCCGCTCGGCCATGTGATCGAAAATTCTGCGAGCGTCCATTAAAACCCCACATTTGGCATACATGTTGAGCAGCGTGTTTTCTATAAAGACATCTGCCTGAAATCCCGTCTGAGCCATGTGGGCATGGACGAGTTTACCATCTGCAAGGGCTTTCTCCTTCACACATCCGTGCAGCAAAGAAGTATAAACAGAGGAGTCACACTGGTTAATAGTATTGAGAATTTGCAGCGCTTCTTTCAAACGGCCATTGTTGCACGCTGCTCTTAGTTCCTCACTCATTGATGATGCGAGTTGCCTTGCCATTGGTTTTAAGAGAAGTAAAAGCAGTCAACGGCCTGCTGCTCTAAGAATCAAGGACTTTTTTGCACTATTCGATTGGAGACTGGAGGTGCAGCCAATCGAACTCATCACGTGTTTTCGGAGATCCCAACAAACAACCGTTATGCTACAGAGAATCAGCCGCAGAAAGGGCTCCAGTAAAAATTGCAGGAGTTAATACACGAGGAAAGCCCGTAGCCTAACTAAGGCAGAGGGTAAATCTAAGTTATAGTTTTTTATAGCGTCGAATCCATTTCCACACACATTGCATTGCAAAAAATTGAAATTTTTTTACCAGGATTCTCGCCGCTTTAAACTATCCGGACAACTCCTCCCCTCAGTAAACGGCTCCCGAGGAAAGAGATCTCGGAACCATTTCGCATAGAGAAACTGGAGAAAGCTTGATCACATCCATACCCTCTTACGTGAATTTGATCACATCCATACCCTCTTACGTGAATTTTGCTAGCCTTTATGGTCTTTAATTGTCGTAAAATATCTTCCAGAGAATCAGAATTAAGTTATTCAATTTTCCGGCTTTCCAACTCTTTTAATTAAATTGCAAGAAACATAACTTTCTTAATAACGTTGAGTTATTTTGTGAAACCTTTGGCCAATATGTTGTATTATTGTTTTCTTACTAATGCTGAGTTAATGTGTGAAACCTTTGGCCAATATGTTTTATTGTTGTTATTGAAGTACATGCTTACATTTTATTGTTGTTATTGAAGTACATGCTTACAAGTAATATGTGATATGTAGAAGTTAGTAGTTTTCTAATCTAGTAATTTCAATATGTGATTTACGCCGAAATTTTTCTTATAACTATTTCCATGTTTTTATAAAAATGCATTTTTATATTATATTTATATTTGTTTTGGTTTCTGAAATTTAACTCTGGTTTGATTGTAGCCATAGTTTTTTTAACTCTTCTCACAAGAAACATGGCTATATTATATATATTGAAATACTTAAATTGGGTTTTGACTTTGTGATAGATTTTAAGTTGATGGTATATTAGAGGTGTTAGGTTCTAAGGATTGGTTGTTTTAGGTGTGATTATGAATTTGACTTTGTATTTATGTTATAGAAAAGAAAATATTTTAGTGGAAGAGCTTTTTATGACTTATTTTTATTGGTTTTTTGGGTTCAAAATTTTTGTGAAAGGTTTTGTTTCTGAGATGTATTACACATTGCCAATTTAAAAGCACCACCACAACTTAACATGATTGTTTTATTTTTTTTTTTGATAGTTTTTTACAGTGTGCATCCTTAATGCTGTGCAAGATAACAAAATGTTGAAACTATCCTAGTTATGGGTTAGTCCTCACAAAAACCTAAATATTTTGTGTCACTGTCAAATTATAAGATGGGATAAACATAGAAAATTATAAATGCCCTTATTCGCAATTTTTAGTCAATTTCCAAGGTCGAGTACATTTCATAGACTGTGATTTTCTTTAAACTGCAGACATTAGGGAATTGGTCGAGCATATTGATGATAAGTAAGCAGCTATGTGTGTTACACATGACTAAACTCCTACGAAGATCAACGGGGATGTACACATTGTTTATCCAGATAGAACTAATTGTCTATGGCATTGTACAATTGCAAGAACAGAGTTTTGGCACTGGTGTTGTGATTTTTTTGAATCGCTTCATGATAATGATATTTGTTAAATCCTCTTTGTCTAGAATTTTGACTGATTATCATGTGAATTGCATGTGATTCATTTTGGGTGCTAAATCGAATAGATCTCACCAAAAATGCCATTCAATGCCCCGACAAGTAATTGCATTCGCGAACTTGTTGAATGCTATCTCGACATCTTATTTAAATTTGCAAATATCTCCGTCTCTCATTGTGATTTCTTGGTTTGCAGATCCTTGTTGAAAATAGCAACAAGAAATGATAAAAATAGAATCCATAATATTCCAATTTTATTTTGTCCTTGAATTAAAACTGTGAATTAAAATCGAATTTAGTCTCACCAGCTGCTTGGAAATAATTAATTAATTCATTATGGATTAATTAGTTGAAAAAATTCAAGTTAGAAGTCTTTCTGAAGTCATGCAATAATTATCCCTTAAATTAAGGAGATTATCCCTTAATTAAGGAGATAAGATTGAGTTATATTTGAGTTGTAATTAGTTAACTTGGTTTACTAAGTTAAGTCCGGTTAAATTAGTTCCAAATTGTTTGAGAACTAATTGTGAGTTATCAGTGAGTGGATGCATGCATGCACTCAACCAGTGTACTCCAGACAACTGAAGATTCCCTCATTAGTAGCTGATGCATGTATGTTCTGAGAAAGACTCAGTTGAGCTAAATGTCAAGGACATTGTACTATCAGTTGCATGTTTTCTCCTATAAAGAAAACTCATGCATGCAGTCAAGGGAAGGTTCCTTGAGGATTGCGTAGTTCTAACAGTGCGTTAGAGCAGTGTGTGAGATCAGTGTTCCACTGAGTGAAGGAATCATCCCAGAGGAACTGCACAAGGAAATAGGAGCTTGGAGGGCAGAGGAGAAGGCTTGTGAGAAGCTTTGATTGCCTGTGAGCATCCAGGAGGATTGTACTGAGAGCTGGCTAGCTGTGAGAGTTAAAGCTTTGTATAATTCTAATGTATTTCCACCTTGTATGATAATACAAATAGTGGGGTTTTTAGCTGAGGCTTTCCCCTGAGTATTTCTGTGTTTCATGTGTATTGATCCTTCTTCTTATGGTTATATGTGTTCAGTTTGATTCAGCTCGATCTTTAAGCTTCTGCAAATTGATAGTATAAGTAGATTATAGTATTTTGCTTTGGCTACATTGCATTATCGGGTTAATCTACAGTTAGATTTTCTACATGGTCTTAGAGGTAGATTTGTAGAGAATTTGCAAAATTTATACATGGTATCAGAGCTAGCTAATCTATAGAGAAATTTCTACATGGTATCGGAGCCTAGTTTATCGAAGCCTAGTTTATCAGAGTTGTGAACAATATACAGAGAAGAGAATTTGAAGTTTGAAGTTCAGGGTTGCAGGTGCAAATCGAATTCATATCATACTTCAATTGAGATGGAACATTATGCGACTAATTGCCCATCGAAGAAGTCCATGAAGGGATCCTCGGATGGATCGGAAGGTGAGGCATTAGCCTCTCAATTCGAAATGGACTTTACCCTCATCGCATGCATGGTGTCATCAATGATGGGTTGTGTTTGGTATCTTGACAGTGGAGCCTCATTCCACATGACCGGCGATAAAAGTTTATTCAATGCCTTGGAGGAGAATGACCTCAAGATGCGCATAGAGATGGGTGATGATAAAAGGTATAGTGTTTCAAGAGTGGACATGGTTGCTTTTCAAAGGGAGAATGGAGCTCCTATCGCCTTGACAGATGTGAAGTATGTGCCTAGACTGAAGAAGAACTTGGTATCGGTCACAATGTTAGAGGACAAAGGCTACGATGTTGTCTTCAATAAAGGAAAGGTATTCCTTAGACACGTCACCACGAGACAGGTGAAACAGATTGGTTCATGAGTTAAGAACTTGTATTCTCTTGAGGTTCAAGATGCACAAAGCCTTGAGGAGCAAGGCAAATGTTAGAGACTTGGTGATTGAGAGGGAGAGTAAATTACCTCTCAACATGCAGCCCTAGAAAAAGTCTCAGACAATTGTGGAGGAGCCACAATTGGAGAAGTGGGCAGAGGCATCACATGCAGCCGTGCACTCAACTCGTGTACTCCAGATAATTGAAGATTCCCTCATCGTTAACTCATGCATCTCTGTTATGAGAAAGACCCAGTTGAGCTAAATGTCAAGGACAACATACTATCAGTTGCATGTTTTCTCCTATAAAAGGAAACTTATGCATGCAGTCAAGGGAAGGTTCCTTGAGGATTGCGTAGTTCTAACAGTGTGTTAAAGCCGTGTGTGAGAGCAGTGTTCCACTAGGTAAAGGAATCATCCCAGAGGAACTGTGCAAGGAAATAGGAGCTTGGAGGGTAGAGGAGAAGGCTTGTGAGAAGCTTTGATTGCCTATGAGCATCCAGGAGGATTGTACCGAGAGTTGGCTAGCTGTGAGAGTTAAAACTTTGTATAATTCTGATGTATTTCCACCTTGTATGATAATACAGATAGTAGGGTTTTTCGCTGAGGCTTTCCGCTGAGTATTTTTTGTGTTCCATGTGTATTGATTTTCTTCTTATGGTTATATGTGTTCAACTCTGATTCAGCTCGATCTTTAAGCTTCCATAAATTGATAGTAGAAGTAGATTATAGTATTTTGCTTTGGTTATATTACATTATCAGGGTAATCTACAGTCAGAATTCTACATGGTCTTAGACGTAGATTTGTAGAGAATTTGCAGAATTTCTACATGGTATGGGAGCTAGCTGATCTATAGAGAAATTTCTACAATCCCACCATTGTTAGGGGTTTCAAGGACAGACGTTGAACCACATTCTTGTCGTCTACATAAAGGGTAGCAGAGGTAACAAAGCTAATCCAGCCATGTCATTGTTAGGGTTCTAAAATCACCACTTTCTCGAATAGGATTTAGATATCTAGACTTGCTCTGCGTGGAGTTAACCACATCATCAAACAAGGGATTTTCTAACAAAGCTTTGTCTCAATACATACAAGAGTTGGGTCAGATTACGAAGAAGAAAGAAATTATTTTAACGTTCACTAAACTTTTTCGTATTCAACATGACAATGATCTTGATCTTTTCCAATTTCTCAATGGTCTTTGTACTGAATAAATTATCCCTAAGTCTAGCTGTTAGCATATTTACACAAGTGTCCATGAGGTCTTTGAAGTCTTCATATTTTACAATGAAATACTTTTCTATTTGTATTTTTCCAAAAGTGAAAAAAATCCAACACTTTGATGATGGTTAATTCTTAATAGAGCAATAAGAATTTTCTCCATCTATAAAATATTGTGCCATGTGTACATTTTGAATACATGACAAGAAGTGCATTTCCCACAACCACATCATACTTATACCAACCACTCTTAATTATCTCTTCATGAATCTGCCTTCCCTACTGGATCGCTGCACAGGCCGGAAGAACACTCGAAAAGGTAAAGTTATTGGGTTTAATCCCCGCTTGTTGCATTTGACGAAACAGTGTCAAGGCCTCTGTGGGAAACCCTATGGATTACATAAGTTGTGATCATCATCATCATCCATGACACCACACTCCGCTCGGCCATGGTATCGAAAATTCTGCGAGTGTCCAGTAAAACCCCACATTTCGCATACATGTTGAGCAACGTGTTTTCTATAAAGACGTCTGCCTGAAATCCCGTCTGAGCCATGTGGGCATCGACGAGTTTACCATCTGCAAGGGATTTCTCCTTCACACATCCGTGCAGCAAATAAGTATAAACAGAGGAGTCACACTGGTTAATAGTATTGAGAATTTGCAGCGCTTCTTTCAAACGACCATTGTTGCACGATGCTCTTAGTTCCTCATTCATTGATGATGCGAGTTGCCTTGCCATTGGTTTTAAGAGAAGTAAAAGCAGTCAACAGCCTGCTGCTCTAAGAAGCAAGGATGGGATCAACAGAGAAAATTATAAATGCCCTTATTCGCAATTTTTAGTCGGTTTCCAAGGCCGGGTACATTCATAGACTCCGATTTTCTTTGATTTTGACATTAGGGAATTGGCTGAGCATATTGATGATAAGTAAGCAGTTACGTGTGTTACACATGGCTAAACTTCTACGCAGAACAGGGTTGTACACATTGTTTATCCTAGATAGAATTGGTTTCTATGGCATTGTACAATTGCAAGAACAGGGTTTTGGCACTGGTGTTGTGATTTTTTGCATCACTTCATAATAATGATATTGGTTCAATCCTCTTTGTCTGGAATTTTGACTGATTATCATGTGAATTGCGTGTTGATTCATTTTCGGCACTAAATCGAATCGATCTCACCAAAAATGCCATTCGATGCCCCGGCAAATAAACGCATTGGCGAACTTGTTGAATGCCATCTCGACATCCTATTTAAATTTGAAAATATCTTCGTCTCTCATTGTGATTTCTTGGTTTGCAGATCCCACCGTTGTTAGCGGTTTCAAGGACAGACAATGAACCACATTCTCGTTGTCTACAGAAAGGGTAACAGAGGTAACAAAGCTAATCCAGCCATGTCATTGTTAGGGTTGTAAAATCACAACCGTCCCGCACAGGATTTAGATCTCTAGACTTGATCTCTAGACTTCCTCTGCGTAGAGTCAACCACATCATCAAACACGGGATTTTCTAACAAAGCTTTGTCTCGATACATATGGAAGTTGGGTCAGATTAGGAAGCAGAGAGAAATTATTTTAACGTTCACTGAGCTTTTTCATTTGATATTTTCTAATTTCTCAATAGTCTTTGTACTGAATAAATTATCCCTAAGTCTAGTTGTCAACATATTTACACAAGTCTCTATGTGGTTTTTGAAATTTTCATATTTTACAATGAAATTCTTTTTTATTTCTATTTTTCCGGAAGTGCAGAAAATCCAACACTTTGATGATTGTTAGTTTTTAATTGAGCAATAAGAATTTTCGCTCTTTATGAAATATTGGCCCCTATGTATGCTTTTTTATGATGATTACCAGTAGGATTAAACTCTTCAATATATCAGTTTATCTTTCTCTCTAGCTCTTTATCCCAAGTACACTAGTGGAACTTATCCATAACAAAAGCCTTTATCTCTTTACTATTTGGGGGGCAACACCTCATTTACTAAACCATTTGTTATTCTGTTGCATCAAAGTCTTCTTTCTTTTGCATAATATGTCATTGAAGACAATCTTAGGCCATCTACCATCTTCCATTTGCTCTTTTTTTTTTTTAAATATCTTATGAGTCGCACCATAGCACTTGTTTCAATAGGAGTAACCCCCGTTTCATTTAACAAGATATCATAAGGAACCAAACTTTTAATTTTGAATTTGTTTGTAATCAAGTGTTTCTGAATTTTTTCAATTTGCTTCCACTATATGTCAGATGTATTGTTGGCCCACAGTTCACAACCATAGATAATCATTGGATCATTAAAATCCCAAAAAGAGTTTGAGTGGTCTCCCAATCCCACAGCTTTGCCTCTCTACACCTATTTTGAAAAGCATAAAGTCATTTCCAGCCTCCCAAAGTTCTTTTCTTTATATATCCTTCCCAACCTAATTTTTTATTGAAGTCAATTTCGAGGTATTTGAAATCTACGACTTCTTCAAGAGTATTCCCTTCAAAGTAGAACTTGTGTATGCTATGTTTTCTTTTGTTAGAGAAAACCACCACTTTTGTCTCGCTAATATTGACTTGCATCCCCACCCTTCTACAAAAATGTTCAAGGGAAACTAACTACTATTGCAAGCCAAAAGCGGATTCAACAATCAGAATAAGGTCACCTACATACAAAAGAAGCCTTACAACAAACTTGCCCAAATAGACACCATCACCAATTTGTGAGTTTAACCACTCTTCAAGTCTGTCAATATATAAACCAAAAAGGGTAGGGGACATTAGGTACCCTTGCTTGACCCCGATATCACTCCTAAAACTTTCAAAAATGTAGTTGAAGTTCTGATTTTGACCTTCACCTCCTCATACAGCATATGAACAACTGCTCTAAGATTCCTAGGAACCCTAACTTCTTCCATTTTGTACCAAAGTTTATCCCTAGAAATTGTTTCAAAATCTTTTTTGAAATCAACAAAGCACCAAAATACTTCCTTCTTTTTCTCCCAAACATTTTGAATGACGTGCCTTAAAGTTATACCTTGATAAATCATGGAATGTTAGGTTTGAAAATTTCTTGCCCTTTAGCATGTTTATCTCTTTCTTCCACCCACTTGCTAATTTTATTTTCTAGCATGCTTCCAAATAATTTTGCAAATAAAGGGTTTATTTATGGTACTATAATTGGAGAGATTATTGACATCACCACTCTTGAGAAAAGGTATTACTAGACTAGTTGTCCAATCTATGGGGAACCCCTACTGCATGATGTTGTTGGAATTTTTGGTAATGTGAGGTGCAAGAATTTTCAAACCCCGCTTTGGACACTCTGCTTGAAGTTCAACTAACACTTTTTATTTTCCAACACCCAACTTCTTAATGTTGAAGAAAGTGTAACTAGATTCAGTGTTCATAATGGCATGATCTTTGTATTTGATGTAATAAAAGAGAATAAATTATCCTTGTAATCTTGTTGCATGGGTTTCATGAGCAAGAGGTGTCATTAGGTGAAAGACTTCTTGATGTCTTTAGAATTTATTTCTATGTCAAAGAATTATGTCATGAGTCCATGTAAATGTGTACAAGTCTTCAACTAGTGTAGCAACCCTCCAAGACCAAGATCAATGCCTTAAATCAAGCCCTCTGAATTCTGCAAGCGAAGCAATAAGGAGATGATCACATCAGCTAGAAAGAAATGAATTAAAATGTATAAATACATGTCATGTCGGCTTGAAATAATGGACACGTCGGTTCATGAGTTAAGGTCGACTTACATATATGGATAACCACTATAAATACCCATGAAGGGTAGATGAAAATGACATGGAAATATTCTGATGGTTCTGAGATTTCACATGGAAGAGAAGTCGCAGTCATGAGGCCGTAATCTAGACATGGAGCCATTGTCAAAGCTTGAAGCCGCAGTCAAGATATGAGGGTATCCACAATGAAGGAGCAACAGAACTTGTTTAAGGGCATTAGTAATTGAGGTAACAATCTCGCATTTCTCTCTCTCTAAACTCACATGAAGGAGCAGGTCCAAATCTAGGGCTTGACTGCACCTCGATTGGGTATTAGGTGCAGTCACACTCAAGACCTAGGATAATTGGAGCAGTATAGACACAACATTGACATGAGGTTTGGACAATCTCAGCATTATAGTGTTGGGCAAACTTTGCATGAATAGGAACAGTCTTGACATCATACTCCTGTAGCTATAGAACTTCAGATGGAGATGAAACAGTAAGATAGTCATGCCATAAAGATGATCTCGGTATTATAGCAAAGGATATTCATACATGTTATCTTATAGTCTCGACATATATTTATGTGTCTCGATGTTATACATAACCACATCGAATCTCAGTGTAATAATAAACTTGGTTACTATCTCAGTAAAAGCAGAGATATGGTCCTAATCTCACGTTAGATAATCTCAATATAATGAGAAGGAGTAGATTCAAAGTACCTAGTCTTGACATAATGAAAAAGTAGCAATGTCATGGTATTGGTGTCTCACCATGATGATGGAAGGATCTAATGATAGTACAAGTTATCTCAATCTATATTAATGCATAGTCATGATGTTATTCCAGTTATAATTGTGTTCTTGTAAATCGCAATCTCAATGATTGGCTACAACAATAATAATGGAGCAATCATGGTGCAACAGTGACCTAGCAAGATGATGATCTCAGCAGTGCTTAACGAAGAAAATTGATGGCTTGGTCTTGGAGAGGCATATTGTGTCAAGGGTCATGGTCTTGGTATTTGCCAATGGAATCTCTGTAAGACGAATTTAAGCATGGGTTTTCCTCTCCAAGAGGGAGAGGTTTTGGCCCTGGCAGAAAGCTAATTACTTGTGTTCTTGTCTCTTTTGTTTTGATAGCAGTTTGATGAAGTTAACATACACATACTAATAATGAAGTAAATATCAAGCTAAGATAAATTGTTTAAATACTTCACAAATTGTTATCATGCAATGAAGAATCACTGTAATTATGCATGCCCTAGATTATTCAACATGGTATTATAGGGATAGGTTCAACAGTCAAAGGAAGTGTAGAAAAGAGACATTCAAGAATCAAGTATCTACAAGATATCAAAACAACTGAAGATCTACATGGCATAATCAAACCCTAGATTAGAAACCAGTCTACATTAACAAGGGCTTCAGATGTCAACAGTCTTCAGATCTCAGGATATGTAACAACAGTTTTAACAAATCCATCCACAACTCGGTTTGGATCCTTCTTTATAAAGATCAAGGTCCAATAAGCAGTTCACACCTTCATTCATCTTTAGCAAGGGTTTTCAAGGTTTGAAATCAAAGTATGATCTACAACAACAACCTTGGTGTCTCTCACACTCCACGCCATGGCATGATCTCTACATTAAGTGATGGATCTCTTCAAAGAACAGCTTGGATTCCCATTCAAAGAAGCAGATCACCTACAACATGATTCGCATGGATAGGACTCAAATCAGATGCTACACTATCTTGTCACATCATGGAAAGCAACCTCTAGTTGATACTGCAAGGACTAGATGTTCAAGTCAATTACTCTTGAAGGACTTGAAGATAAGATTCAGAAAGGATCCTATCAAGTATCAATTCATCTACCTCAACATCAGCCAACATGATCAAGGTGAAGATCTTGTCTTCACATATCAAGTAAGTATCTTTTATTAATCAAGTTTTGGTTTATTGACTTCATCAGTGCAAGAAGATCTATGGATTAGATAAGTCATCAAAAGGTTCTTATAGTAGGATTGACAGAATCATTATAGAGAGATGAAGTCAGTATATTTAGTTCTCCTTTGAAGTCATGAAGGTCCTATAAATTAAGAAAGCAGACATAAGAAGGTTGCATAAGGATATACTATTTGAAATACAATAAAGAAGAATGAAGAAAAGTCTTCATGAGATCTCAGTTACGAGATCTAGGAAAAATGGTGAGAAAATAATCATCATTGATATTGATATTGATAAGCAAGGTAAAATATTTCCATGAACAAGAAGGTTACCTCAATCAGCAGTCTATGGTCTCTATGTCAGATAGAGAAAGGAAAAATGATGAGTCACATATAAGTGCAGAAAAGTAAAGGGAAGGTTGATAAGACAAAACAATACTATGGAAGAAGAACTCATATCGCTGGAAGGATGGAGGAAGCTGAAGAAAGGATCAGGGAAAGAGGGACTAATAGATCTCCATTATGAATGAGATAGTATCCCTCTCAAAAGGATCCTATTAAGAGTTCTCGTAGATATGATCATAGTAAAATGGATTATGGGATCATGAAAGCAAGAGCTCGTATGGAATCATGAAAAACATGGCTCTTGGGAATCTCATTGTATATTCAAGGAATGAAAGAAGTCATTCAAGATAAAGGAAACATTTTCCAGATGGGATATACTAGATCCTGAAAGATCTCTAATAGGGATCTCAACGGAGAATCTCCTAGTTCAAAAAGGAAACAAATGTCTCATTAGGACTTCCAACTTTTGGAACTCATGAGATCATGGTATATGAAGCTATTGACGGTGCTAGACCCGCCAACATGTAAGGGGATCTCCCCAATAAGAAGTTCCAATTAGACCTTAGACTGTTTGGTGTAGGAGTCCCAGCAGTGGGTCATATGGTAATTCCTTGACCGTGATTTCACACAGAGGACAGTAAGATAACTCTATTGGTAGCAAGGGTATGACAGTTGTAGTGAGTCAAGGAAGGTGCATGAGAGGTTCTAACACATGGGGGTTGAGATGAGTGCAACCCTTGGCAACCTATAATAGTACTCAGATGGGAAGGGAACACACGAGTGAAGATGCATCACAAGCTAGAAAGGAAGTCAACTAGCAATCCAAAGTGATGGTTAAACCAACAACGCATTTCAGAAAGATTCATACATACTCATACAAAATAGTCCATACATGCATGCATAAGAAAGAAAATACATATGCCATTTAGAGTAAACAAGATAGATGGAATACCATACAACATATGCATGAAACGTGTTGGCTCTTATTATATAAAGAAGTGTAAGTTCCAGTCATACAATACATCCATGTCCAACCACTAGCTCAATATCCGCATCCATGCACTCCAGCGATGTATAGCCTGTGCAGTGGAGAAGCAAGGCACGTTAAATATTTTCACAGCTTTTCCAAGATAGCTTATCGGAGCTTAGCTGACTAAGCTATACAAGAGTTATGAGGGACTATTTATAGCAAAGGGTGGGGTGACCCTTGACATTCCCCTTTGTGACTGTTCAACTACCCTCATGACTCTTCATCTACTCTATGACTGTTACATCCAACTATTGACACTTGACATGACGTTACATTATAATGCACATGTATTCATGTGAGACAACATGGCTTGAGCAAGCCATGCAAGACATCACTGACACTCAGTCTGTTGTGATGAGACCAACTCTTTGACATGCTTGTGATGGAGAAGGTGGTGAGCTAATGCCAAGCTTGGTCATCTATGATGGTGTGCATGCAACCCATGGTGACATCTTGTTGAAGCGAACTCTAACCTTCATTGCATCTGATGCATTGGTATGGCTCCTTCATCCAAGTCATCTGCTAACATTCACATGGTCTTCTTGGGTGCGGCTAAAGTAGCAACACATTGATGCATAGTGTCCACGTTGACCTTCAAGTGTATGTTGATGCTCATGCGCATCAACTTGCCGAAGTACATGTTCAGCTCCAGTTGGACTTGCTTCTTGTCTTCGCCTTGCTGAGTGTGCTAAATGGGTTGGATTACATGCGTGCACACAATGACATGCATGGTGTTGAATCCCTTGCATGTGATCAACAACACTGCTCACCATGGCTGCTCTGTGCCAGCTATTGGGATGGATCTTTAACATGTATGGGCTTAGTTTCACCTATGAGTGCATGTTGCATCCACTGTTGTTCCTATTCCTGCTACAACTCATTCATCTGTCTTTACAGCTTCATGTTCTTCCTTGAGTTATTTCTTTAGCACATGCAACTCCTTCTTTGTTCCATTCACTGTCTTCATGAGATCTTCATCTCGCATTGTCACCTCATAGCTTGAGTCTCCAAAGTTTCTTTCATCATCAGTGGATCTGCTTGAGCTCACAAGTTTGTTTCGCCTCTGTGTTGTCAACAACCTTCCTCCTGCATTCGCTGGATACGGTATGCTACCATTCATTATGTTTCTCGCTGTGATGTTGTTGGTTTCATATCTCGGTTTCCTTGCCTATGAACAACTTGATGTCTTCATGAGTAGGCAAGCTCATAGACACTTGATCAACTTCATCCCCAAGTGTGCTCTGAACGATGTCTTCAACTCTTCTCTCATGGAAACCATTGTACCTATGTTGCTGAGAGGCAGATGAACACCTGTGATACTTGGAGACATGGCAACACTCATGGCAAGAAATCTATCGGTCGAAAACCAAAATGAACATGAGAACTAAATTGTAACATACTTGTGTGACTCATCATGAAGGTCACACAATTTCTGCAAAGATGTCTGGAGATTGAGTGCCAAGACTGTGCAAGGCACAGATCGGGCTGTTAGGAGGCTAACTGACTATTGGAACTACGCAATGCATAGTCCAATCTAGCTATTGACTGCTGGAATTGTGCAATGCGCAATCTCAGCTAGCAATGGTTGCAGGCTCAGTGACTGCATTGCTCAATTTTTTGGGCCAACAATCATTGTCTCTCAGAAATGCACAAAACAATCCTAGAGGACAGTGCCTAGGAAAAAATGTGCATTTCTGGAGAGGAGGACATAGCCTTCCTTCCCCGGATTGTGCAATGTTGTCTCAGTGAAGGCGGAGTCCAAGCCGAGGTTTCCCAGACTCGCCGACAGACAACTAAACGTGAATGTGAGTGCAAATGCATGGTGATACTGAGTGTAAGCATAAGTGAATGATCATGCATGAAAATGGTGAATGATAGATTCAGAAAACGAAACAACATGCATGTGGGTGAAGTGAGTCGCCAAATCGGCAACTGTTTGTGAAAAATAGTTCCATGCATGTGACAACAGTGAGATGTTGATGAAGACTGAAACAGTGCTAATACAAGCTAGTACGTATCAAAATGACAACAAGCATTCACTGAAATCAACCAGACAACATTCATATGAAGCGAAACACAAAAAGTGCCAGAAATGCAACACAAGTCATGGAAAGCAGGCTTACCCAAACAATCGAGTTGAGTGTGCCGATAGCTCCTAGATATGATGTGGGACATCAAATCTGCAAGGTTGATGTGAGGAATGAGCTATGCGGCGTCTGGTTGATGAATTTTGATAACATTGAGGTTGTGACGCGCATGCCACAAATCTGGGGAAAGTGACACTTGGTGGGAGGTTTCTGAAATGATCCTTGCATGTAACCTCCAACTGCTAAAAATAGATCGTTGAAACAAGGGATGCCTTTGCATGCTGCCTTGGGAGAAGCAACCCATGCATGCAAGTTTTTCTCAGTCCTAGAGGGAATTGATCAACTCGGTTGCACATGCAAGAGACTGCTTGACTACTGGGAGAAAATGCACATTTTCGGCTGGGAGTTGGGCTGATTACTGAGAGGATTTGTGCAATTTTTGGGCAGAGTAGCTGACTGCTGCCCAAATTTGCGCAAATTCTGGGCTGAGCAGTCCTGTCGGGGAAAATTGCACAATTTTCACTATGAGTGTCACCTACCAGAATTGCGAAATTCTGGAACCCAGCAGGCTGTTAGTTAGGATTACACAATTTCTGGAAGGAATGCTAGTTTCCCTCCAGAATTACGCAATTTTTTGGGGGAGATGCTTAACCTGCAACTAAACCAAATTTAGGTGATCAAGCTCTAAGGGGAATGCATCAAGCTGTGATAGACGGGCTGCCTTTGTGCAAGAAAAACATTGAAGCTTGTGTACTTGATGAAGCAAGACATGCTGTTGTGAAGGTTGGAAGGGAGGCTCTAAAATGAAGTTAAGGCAAAATTTTGGAGGATGGTTGTAGCTGCTACAACACTTCGCAACACACTGGTAGAACTCCAGCTCTCTGAATGGACCTTGTTCATGGAAAGCAAGTCTTACACCTCTAGAAGTATTATTCAGTTCTCAGCTTGTCTTGGTTTCACACTAGCTTGATTGTAAGATGTAGCATCTACCAAGATCTTGGTTGATTGACACACATTCCAAGCCAAGGAAATACAGTTCTTTCAATTGGGGTTGAGGGGTATATTCATGCACAAGCATTATGGTCGTCAGATTCTTAGTTTCATCCCTGGTGTTGCTCCACTGCCAATAGGCCTAGACAGTACCCCAGCGGAGTCACATAGGAACACAAGCATGGCTTTGCTGCCAGCAAGCCTGGTGAGTGCCCCGGTGGAGTAACTTACATCACCTCTCTATGCAAGAAGCCTTTCTCTTCTTTTGCCTTATTCATTTTCATTTTATATTTTTTTCAAACTTTTTTCACCTTTTCATTTTTTTCATTTTTCATTTTCGTAACTGTGCATATCACTTATTCATTTCAGAGGTAGAAGAGGGATCCTGACTTATTGAGAGCAAAAGAGGTCGTTCCAGTAGAGAAGTAGTTTATTATACCTTTAACGTGCATGTTAAGATCCCCGCCCTCACCTTACTTTACTTGACTAAGCTGACAAGGGTTAACCCAAAAACAACTGAGTAGAGTGGGTGGTACTAGTTAGCACGCAAGCATTGTGTTTTCACCAAGGTTCACTTCGAACAATATGTATTTTCCTTTGATGTATCATGGAATAAAAATAATATGTTCTTCATACATAGACAAGATGACAAATAACCAAGTAGTGGTAGTTGTACACGGCCTCTTGTATTTTACCCAGCTTGTTTCAAGAGTCATACATGGTTTCATGCGAAACTAACCTATGAACAATACAAGCAAATCAACATAAAGAAAAGAAGAAGTAGAAGCAAAAGCAAAAGCAAAGCGAGTAAGAAAACAAGCAAGCAGACAAACAAACCAAAAAAGAAAGTAAGCAAACAAGCATGAGAGTAAACAAACTGACAACAAACACTACTCCTACTCCTAAGCTAACGGTGCATGGGCCATCTCACGTGAAGTGATGATTCCAATGCAGCCACCGACACATTGGTTTACCCATGTTGGTGAAGGCCTGGTTCACAAACAAGACAGCTGTGTGAACCAACAAACAAAAAAGATGTAACAGTGAAGACAAAGACACTTCGAGCTTACAAGTGACCACAGAACAAAGATGAGTGAAAGCGCATAACATGCACTCGATGGACTTGCCATGGTGTTGTGCTACACTACGTGCAAATGTTGAGTGTATGCATTCTCTTAACTGTGACAAGCAACCAAACGTGAGGCAGGTAGACCAATTACGTTGTGCATGTGTGCTTGTTGTGTAAGATTCCTCCAATGTATGAGCGATGGGATCATGCAATTCAAGTGGAAGAAGTGAAATATGGGTGTTTGGTTGATCTTGTATGCAAAGCAGAGAGTGATGAGGAGCCTTGAGTGTTTCAACAATTTCCTGATCGGAAGTGAAACCAACCTTAGGATGGCGAGGGCCTGCCATAACCATCAGCTTGGGTTGAAGTGCCTCGACAGTCTGGGGGGTTTCGACTTCGTTGACAATAGATCATCGTAGACCGGTGTCTTGGATAGATTAACAAAGATTGAATCAACATCGTGATCGGATGAGGAAGTGAATAGATCACGACAACCAAGATCAGAAATTTCGAGATGTTCATCGACATCCTCATAATTTGATGAATCAGGCAGAGGGGTAGATGGGAAGCAAAGATGTTCACTGTTACACAGTAATTTGTCACCGTTGGTCACCGTCCCTATTACCCCTGTTTTAGTATATTGGAGGATACATTCCGAGACCTGTGAGCAGTGACATAACCTAAAAACATTTGCATTATGTTCCCCTGAGTATGTGCTTCATGTTCCCTGAAGACACCTTCTGCAAATTATCCCTGAAAAGTGCCCTTTTCCCATTGGCGCAGGTACAGAGTGTTTTACCCGCGCCAATGACTGAGATCCTCAAAAGGGGGCGCGCCCATTGGCTCTCTGTCCTAGAGCAACACTCTCGCCAACTAAGTTTAGTAATGATTTTTGGCCAACGCGCACCCATATGTTTTTTCCTCTCTTATCATGAAGTTCTTTGAGGGAAAAATCCACATGATAGAGGCCGAGAGTCATCCTTTATCCATGACAACTATCCTCAGTAGCTTTTCAGGGATAATGCCAATCCACAATGGGCGTCCTGATACATTGTATCTTCCTCCCTTTTCCATCTATAAAATCCTGTCCTCATGCATTTGACAAGCTAGTTTTTGTGAGTGCTGGAGTAATGCTAGAGTGATAATAAGAATTGTGAAGCATAGGGAGGTTATGCTGCCGGAATCCTGAGAGAGAGAAGGTCTTTTGTAAGGCATACATAGCTGCTCGCCCAGCCAGAGAATAGGTTCAACGTCAGAACCTTGGTTGTATCTTTCTCTGCTTTTATTCATTAATAGATGACTATCATTATGGTTCCACTCATGTGTCTTTATAATGATGATTGAGTTATATCTTTTCT
>APFE030288968.1:0-12445 GCA_000404065.3 Pinus taeda | reverse complement strand
AAATTAAATTTATATAATACTAATATTATTTTCAAATGTGTCTTTTCCATAAATCTAAACAAATCATGCAGTTGCCGTGTCCTATTGTCCACCTTAGATTTGTGTTGTTGGACGATTGAACCAAATTTGATCATTGATAAAGGAGTTGTCTATAATGCGACTTTTTGGAGATTCCGGTGACGGAATCCGGCGAAAGAAATGAGGTTAAATCTTGATTTTTAGCAGTTAAAATGGTTTTTTAACTGCATATTTGGATTTAGCGCCCTGAAAAACCCCTGTGAGCCATTGATTGTGCAGAAACTAGCTATGAAACTTGGAATTCCAATGAATTGCTGCCGGATCTTGACCGGAAAAATCCGCCGGAAAGGCTTTCAAAAAGTCGCGTTATAGACTACTGCGTTGATAAAAACGGTTCATTAAACTGAAACGTTCATGAATTTTCGTGTGAAACGTTCATGAATTTTCGTGTGGCCGTTCTCGCTCCATGACACTGAAATGGTTCGTGAATTTTAGTATCGCCGTTCCCGCTCCACGGCCGTGTACATATTTACCAGCGTGTGCGTCTCTTTGCTTTCAGCGTCCTCTTTTCCGTTCTCTGTTTTATTTTGTTCTGTTTTATGATAAGTGCTGTGAATAGGTCAGTTCAGTAGGTAATTTTAGGAAATGTAAGGACACTTCATGATTTTCTGGGTTGTTCGTGTTAAGTGCTGAAAATCCAAGGCCGTGTGAGCCAAGGGAAAAATCCATGAGGGACATGAATAATCTGACTACGCATTAAATCTCGAAATTACCCAGATGAAATGTAGTGTTCCCATGATTCATAATTGTTGATATAAATTATTTGGGATTCTCCATTTGGTGAATTGAACAAGCAGAGGATCCGACATGGCAGAAGCTCTGCTGCCAAACAGCTCAAGGTACGTCTTCTGGATTTCATACTTTTGTTAGAATCGATTTATCCATTATTAGATGGTCTATTTGTTCAACATTTATAATCTCATTCTCTGCTATACTGGTGGCTTTGCCCCATATTTGTTTTCATTGATGCGTATGGAGGAATAAAGAAGCATCAGCATCCTGGTAATTATTATTTTTATACATTTGGTTTATTTACTTTCTTGGAGTGGTGGCAGCTTCAGAGATTTTATTCAGCTGGCAATGATCGTTTCTCTCTGTTCTTGGAACGGATCATCATCAAGCTTGCAAAGGTATGACAGTTACTTTGAATCTCCAATTTTATTTTTTTGTTCATGCCTGGAAATTATTCCGAAAATTTAAATATACTTACCCCAGTGCCTAAACAGTAAACTTCTCTGCACATTTGCGCTGGAGTAAATAGCTACTCATTTGTTTGTGTAAATTCTTGTGTTGTTTTTATCTTTTTTTTTTAATTCTTCAAATCTGCCCTGTACTGATCATGTGTATTAGAAGTAGTTTTTTATTTTATTTTTTTTATTTAATAGATCTTAATAATCTCTTTCGATAAATTGGGATCATTGACGGTTTTAGGATAAGGAGCATTTAAATTGACAAAAAATTGACACTCTCAGGGGCATCCAATCTCACAAATTGCACCCAAATCAGTGTCAAGGCAGTTTAACTTTTAAAAAGAAAGGTTTTAATCGATTTCTGACTATTTAAATGTTTTGAATATAAATCCCTTTTAAACTCTTTCATTTTTTTCAAAGGTAAGCGTTGTTGGACGATTTCTGCAATCAGCAAAAAAAGGTAATCTCGAAGCCAGATCCGAATATATATGTCCTTGCGCAATTTATAGGTACTCTCAGTCGTCAAATATCCTTCGGCACTTTAAGCATTACAATCCTTGCTGGTTTACATTGAAATAAAGGAAAAAGCTATTAAAAAATTAATAAACCAATCAGATGGATTGAATGGTTTTTCAGAAATTATACTAATTATCGTCTTTGGCCTTTCTTGAAATATCTGTGAATGCTTGAAAGATTAGGATTTATAACCAATGCTTTAGTCTCCCTTCTCATTTTCCATGGGTTCAGACGCCACAATAATGGCTTTCACAGCCTAGGTGCTCCTCCTAGTGTTTTCAGCCCAGGCTCAAGGAAAACAGGAAATCGCCCTTACCAGAAAGAGAGCCTAAGATTAGTGAATCCCTTATTTAATCTTTTGCATTCCAGACGATATGAATAATGCCTATATCATTTGCACGGTCTGCGAAGTTGAAGGGAAAAACTCTTTAGCTATTTTGTTCTGGATACCCAAAGCCCGAGCCTTATCCACATGATTGGAGGCTCAATCGTATTCTTACGTATTAATGACCCCTTGATCAGGCGCACTCAATTCCCTCCACCATTTTCAGTGATTCTCTTTCGAATCTTGGCAACTAAAATCTCGAAATTCACTGATTTTTCATATTGCAAATTTAGGGGAAAAAAATATTTTACAGCAGTTTACGGTCAACGGGTTTGCAGATTTGGATTGTTAAGGTTGAAAACTGTAAAACTCCTGAAATTAATAGATTTGTTTGTTAACATAAAAACTATTATTAAAGGGTTTACAGATATGGGTTGTTAAGATTAAATCTGCCCACTTTCAGAGCAAAATAGCAAATGATCAATTGCTGAAATAGGCAAATTCGTTGAGCAAAATTGATTCGGAGACCTCAAAACGAAACCCTTTAATATTATAGTTTTCAATTACTGAGAATGTGGTTAATGTGTTAGAATTGCAGCTTCTCGATTACCAATTGATTTCTGCTAAAAGTATTAAAGAAACGAGGCATCAAATTAGAAAAAAGTTAAGCAGTTGAAGAGACGAAGAACGTGCCACTATAATGTTGTAAACCAGACTTCTGAAAAATGTTAATCACCACAACGCCCTTGCAGGTCGCAGATAAGAATGAATTTCTAGAATAGCAAGGTTTTTCATCCAATAATGCCGGCTACAGTAAAGGCCTCCAGACATGACACCGAAATATTACAGGGAGGACGTTACCGCATCTCGCATTTTTCTTATCACATCCTTTGAAGTTTACTGGCATCTTCCCTGTCACATCCTTGAACCTAAAGCGAGATTTAGGATTGGCTGGCATTTGATGCTAACGTGCCATAAAAGACTTTGCGAGTTTACGAGATATATCGATAGGAATCTATAGAAAACACATATGTGGATATTGTTTAGCTTACAGCCGTGCGCTACACTGAACTGTCATGGATAACATCAACAGCTCGTCGGAATCTTTCTGGAAAATCTCCTAAAATTACGTTTTATTACAATAATAATATTTGCAAGCTGTTCATTGACATATGGTGTAGCCTTCGTCGTAATCTTCTGAAAAACCTCTCAAAATAAAGTTTAATTAAAATAATACTCTTTGCAAATTGTTCAGTAAGATCTGGCGTATTTCCGATCTCTGATGTTTAGGTTGCACTGACCTATACGGAACACTATGTTACCAGAAACGAGAAAACTGACCTATACGGAACACTATGTTACCAGAAACACGGGAAACTAAACGAGAAACGACAACGGGACGAGAAACGAAGTTTGGAGGTTTCGCATTCAAGAAACGAGGAGAGAGAAAAAAACGAAGTTTGGAGGTTTCGCTTTCAAGAAACGAGGAGAGAGAAAAAAACCAGAAAAATGTGAAAAACATAAAACGAATCACACATCATTTACATTATGCAATAATGTGGTTCATAAGTAGTTGATCATAGGCTTTCTTTGTTCACATAGACCATTCTCAAATATTCATAGTGAGAAACAAAGCTTGTGTTGCTTACATAGTTCATAGTTCATTTGCACACATGAGCATGTTATTACTGGGAATATGCAATGACACACAACAAGTGTAGTATTCTAACATACTAACCCATAACAAGTACATGTTCAATCTTTGTTTCTGGTCTCTTCACCTGTTCCAATATGGGTTCTTTACAAATTCAACTTGTACATGCAAAATGCAAACATCGCTTTATATTAGTTGATCCTAAATACTTCTTGTCTTAAACTCTGAGATTACTTTTCTTTAATATTGTTTCCTCATCTTCATCAATAACTATTTTCAACACCTCTAATCTGTTATTACGCTTTCCCTTTGAAATGAATTGCCCTAGCCATTGCCGTGTCCTATTGTTCACCGTAGATTTGTGTTGTAAGAGGATTGAACAAAATTTGATCGTTGATCAAAAAACTGTTCATTAAACTGAAACGTTTGTGAATTTTCGTCTGGCCATTCTCGCTCCATGACACTGAAATGGTTAGTGAATTTCCGTCTCGCCGTTCCTGCTCCACGGCACTGTACATATTTACCAGCTTCTGGGTCTCTTTGCTTTCAGCGTCCTCTTTTCTTTTCCGTTCTCTGTTTTATTTTGTTCTGTTTTGTTTTTTTATAACTGTTTATAAGTTTCCTTTAGGTTTCCTCTGGTATCTTATATGATTTTTTGTGATGCTGTGTATTTCTTTTTTTTTCCCATTGTTGTACAGTTTAAATTTATACGATCTTCATTATATTTTCTGTACAGTTTTCAGTTTAATTTTTAATGATCTTCATCATATTTTCTCTGGTGTTTTCACGCATGAGAGTAAAACTTTTAAATATTTGAACTCCTCAGCATGTATGGTTCTCCTATATGAATATCTGCAATCGGACATGGAGTTTAAGCAGTATTGGAAAGAGATTCAGTAAAGAGTTTGGAAAAAAGGTTTGCGCCAAAGGTGAATAAACTAGATCCTGGTTTGAAGTACTGGTCAGTGATTTTTATTTGCTAACATGTAATATATTTTTGACATTTTTTTGTTGTTAATTGGTACTGAAATCTGATTAAATTTATATTCCTCATCTCTGCCATTTACAAAGGATTGCCTATATATATTCGCTATCTCTACCAACTGCAGAGGATTTGCTTTAAGTGGAATTGGAGGAGGGGCTGCTGCGGCAGATTGGCTTGTTTCCTGCCTGCCCACTCATTGTTTTGACAATTGCCCACTCATTGTTTTGACAATTTGTAGGATAAAATAATAGCCATGAATTAACTCTTTAATATCTTGCATTCAAATTTGTTTTGCAGATTTAACTGAAATTGGAGAAGGGGCTGCTGCGGCGGATTGACTTTCATTGAAGGAGGGGCTGCTGCGGTGGATTGGCTTTCGTTGAAGAAGGGGCTCTGGCGGATTAACATTGTGCAAAATTCAAAATATGTGAGTCCGCCCACTCATTGTTTTGACGATTTAAAATCGTAGTAATAAATTTTACTAAATAAACATATATATTATATAAGCAAAAAAGGCTCTTAACTGAAGCTACAAATTTGTCCTACAGATTTCATAGTTATATTTTATATTATATATTTTAATTTTAATTTTAGATTTATTAGCTATATCTTATATTACATATTTTAATTTTCAATTTATTAGATATCTTTTTAACCTATTTTAATTTTAATGACTCTATGTTATCTTTTTATTAAATATCTTTTTTAACATGTTAATTTTAGTGACTCTCATATTACATCTTTTAATTCTAAATTTATAAGTTATATTTTTTTACCTATTTTAATTTTAATGAATTTAAACCTAATGTTGAAATTTCTAACGTGTTGCATTCAAATTTGCTCTCATTTGCTTCTTTTGTACTAAAATCTTAGTAGTATGTTGATTAAGTCAACTCCTAGGGAACGAGAGAGTCGTCCTTTTGTGCAGTAAAGGATGGATTAATGGGAATGGAGTGAGGAAATGGAGGGCAACCAATATTTAAGTAATGGATTAATGGGAATGGAGTGAGGTAATGGAGGGCAACCAATATTAAGTAATAATATTTAACAGGCTATAAGCTCAGCTCATTAATGCTGGCTGTAATTAACAGGGCATAAACTCATTAATGCGCACTGATAGATAATGTACATACAGCCGGCATTAATGGGTGTATAGACTAGGAAATAGGTATATACAAATTTTTACGTATTTTATTCCTCATGGATTTGAATACAATCTTTCAATTAATGCCTGGGGAATTTTGAAGATTTGAATACAATCTTTCAATTAATGCCCGGGGAATTTTGAAGAGGAGACCAGGGGTGCTACAATATAAATAAAATATTTTTCAACAAAAAAGATTTGCAGTGTGTCATAGTAAAATAGCTCCAAAGACAGCAATCTGAGAGGAAGAACAAATGGCTTTCCTTTAGTGCCTACCTAAAATGGATTTCCATTAATAAGGAACGGAAATGGATTTCCATTAATAAGGAATGGAGGGATTTCAATTATATTATTTTTCTACACAAGAATATCATTTATTGTGAGATAAAAAAGTTTATAATATTCATTGACAATGATGTAGACCAAAAGGGTTGTATATACAAAGATTTGCAGGGATTTCAATTATATTATTTTTCTACACAAGAATATCATTTATTGCAAGATAAACAAGTTTATAACATTCATTGACAATGATGTAGACCAAAAGGGTTGTATATACAAAGATTTGCATGGTATGTTTTCTGGAGGGTATGTTTAGCACCCCAGGTGCCTCCTCTTAGGCTATGTGAACTTGTCTTCTTTATGATTGACTCTACTAACCATATCAACAAGAACAGGAATGAATTGAATTTTAGCAGTGTCCACAGACTAAGCTATGAATATATTGTACATTTGTTTTGCATCGTTAAAAACTATATATCCTAACAGACATTGGCCTCAATGCTAACCCATAATAGACATTGGCATCCTTCACATTCACATCCCACTGGAGAGGAAGAGCAGTTCCTCTATAGCAAATGTTGTTGAGCATGGGCCCTATAACCTAACAGACATTGGCCTCAATGCTAACCCATAATAGAGATTGGCATCTTTCACATTCACATTCTAGTGGAGAGCAGTTCCTCTATAACAAATGTTGTTGAGCATGAGGCCCTTCTATAACAAATTAGAATAAGATCATCTACATATAAAAGAAACTTTACCACATAGCTTGCTAGATGAACCCCTTCTCCATCTGCTTTGCTTAACCAAGCTTCCAACTTATCAATATATAAACCAAACAACATGGGGAAAGGGCAAGGAAACACAGGTAGGAGAAGGGAATGCTAAAGGCTTCGACAAATGCAAATATAAATATTAAGCATTATGCAGTAATTCAATTATTGAGAAAAGTCTTTTGGTAGAAATCACATAACATAAATTTTTGGCCGATGCATTTCAAACCAACCAGTGTGGTTCATCATCTGGGCCTAATGATGAACCACACTGGTTGGTTCGAAATGCGTCACCCAAAAATATCTCTTATGTGATTTCTACATAAAGATTTTTCTTATTCATTATGGATCACAAAAGCTTGAATTCAAAAATTCAATTATTGGTTTACTCTTTCTATCTTTATCTCTTGAAAGAACAGTGTTTACTGGAAAGTATGCCTTGGAGATTTCTTCAGTGGTGTACAGGCAATGGAGGCTTGACGAACAAGGGTTACTTGCAGATCTCGTGAAATGGTAATCATAATTGTTGTTGTGCATACACCATGGAGTTAAAGACTAAAATTTATTTAGGTCAGTGATCTAATTACTGTGCACAATTGACCTATCATTACTTGGTTGGTGAACTTTCCAAGGACCAGTTTTCAATGTTGGGCTTCTCCCAATTTATTATAAATATGGACGATCTCCTTATAATTATATTGTATCTCTCTGTATAAAGATTTTTTCTTTTAGTCAGTTCTGTTTTTTACTGTAATGTGTTATGTATGGAATTCAAACTCTGGTATGATGCTGTGCTGATTTGTGCTCTTTGTTTTCTAAACAGTAATCAATACTATTTAAAATCTGAGCCTCATCTTTATGTCAACCATTTGAATTTTTATTAACATTTTTACCTAAATGTGGCTACAACTTGACAGGGGTATGGCAGTGGTGGACTCATCAATGCCTTACGGGCTGAAGCTTATTATCGAAGACTACCCTTACACTGTGGATGGATTGGAGATATGGTTGGCAATAGTTTCATGGGTTAAGGAGTACCTATCCTTGTACTACCAAAATGATGATGCAGTGAAATCTTATACAGAGCTGCAAGCATGGTGGAACGAAATCAGAAATGTTGGTCACGGAGACAAGAAGGATGAGACATGGTGGTACAACATGGACATCATGGAAGAAGTTGAAAAGGCAATAACGACAATCTTATGGGTGGCCTTAGCTCTTCATGCTGCAGTTAATTTTGGGCAATGCCCTTACGTGGGATACATGCTTAGTCGTCCCACCATAAGGAGAAGGTTCACAATGTTGTATCGTTTCTTTCACCTCTTCCATTACAATATAATAGTATTTTCTAATAACACCATAGATAGGTAGCATATGGAAAAATTACATCTTGGAAGACAAGAAAAAAAAACCAATAAAAAAACAAAACAAAAACTTTAAAATAACATACAAAAACATGTTCACATAAACAAAAACAACAACATGGATAATGGATAACCTCTACAAGACATTACTATTATTTACCAAATAGCCATATTTGAATACAAATAACTAATCATTTCAAGTATAACTCATTATCATCCACCCTAGCTTTCAACAATGTCCATTCATATGTTGCTTTTTCTCCACACACTACTATTATTTACAAAATATCCATATTCAAAATACACATAAGTAATACTTTCAACTCTAACTCATTATCATCCACCCTTTTTTCAACAATCTCCATTCACATGTCGCTATTCTTCCACAAACTATTATTATTTACAAAATATCCATTTTCAGAATACACATAACTAACTATTACAATTGTAACTCATTATCATCCACCGTTGTTTTCAACAATGTCCATTCACATGTCCCTATTCTTCCCCACTCTATGCTATTCTTCCCCACTCTATGCCTTACGACGTTTCCTTTGCAACATAAGGTGCAAATGCTAGTAAATAAAAAATTCCATGTAAATTGGCATCATATGAGTGAGTGCGGAAGCCAACAACTCTATGTAGTATGATATTTAACCAAAATTATAGTGTTAAACATTTCGCTATGCGGTTGTTTCTTTGCAGGTGGTAGGACACGCGGCAAGCTGTAGCTCCTTTGGTTGAATTGAATTCCACTAGACAATGACAGATTGCAGATGTACGTACCACGTTTATACATGATAAGGTTTTCCGACCATAAGCAATTTGGATTAAAAGGTAAGTTTGGCAATCTGCCGACCATAAGCAATTTGGATTAAAAGGTAAGTTTGGCGATCTTCAATTTGGATAAGGGTTTATACATGATAAGGTTTTCCGACCATAAGCAATTTGGATTAAAAGGTGAGTTTGGTAATCGGCAATCCAGGTAAGGGTTACCGAAAAAAAGATCTGAAAAAGCCAACCGGTTAAAACAATCTACAACAATATCATAAATGGTAAAATAAAATACCAAATATACTAGAAACAGAGAACTGAAAAATAAAATACCAAATATACTAGAAACAGAGAACTGAAAAACGCAACAGGTATGAAAAAATACAAAAATATCATAAATTATATACAACAATATCATAAATTGTAAAATAAAATACCAAATATACTAGAAACAGAGAACTGAAAAACGCAACAGGTATGAAAAATGCAACAGGTATGAAAAAATACAAAAATATCATAAATTATAAACTAATAATACCAAGTTAAAAGATTGGCAATTAAAAGATTGGTTTAATGAATAGTAATTAAAAGACTGGTTAAAGCTAAATTTGAAAACAACGGTTCAAATTCTCAAGCATAAAACTGAGGAATGCCCTAGTTATTATATACCGTGGTGCCTCATGAATGAAGAATGAGAGGGATTCATGAATGAAGGAATGAAGAATGAGAGGGATCGGTGACTATGATGAATGAAGAATGAGAGGAGGAAATCCACATACGAAGAGGAGGAGGTGATTGTAATTTTTGTTTGAAAATAACAACAGAGTGATCGAGGGGATTATTCATGAAAGGGTAATTTTCGGTTCCTTTTAATTTGTTTCTCTATTTTTCTATTTATTCACCTGGTAAAGCAGGAAAAGGCTATTTTATGTAACCTCACAGATGGTTTTCTCTGTTTAATCTACAGGTTAATCATGGGTGTTCTTTCTCTCTCAAGCACTGTGATGTAAAATTGTCTATCTTATGGGGCGCTCCATAAATGTTCTGTTCTGTGGTGTTCCTGTGTAATGTTGTATGCATCAATGTCTTGTGTAGTGTTGTGGTTGTGTCTTGTGTAGTGTGTTTTTGTGTGTCTGTTAATTGAGAGAGAAAGTCCAGGCCATGGAGACTATGCACCGGTGGTTGAAATAATGCATCCAAAGTGAGTTGATTTAACAAATAATGCATCAAAGTGAGTTGTACTTATGGCAATATTTTCTTGAATTATTTTAAAATTCATTCTAGGCCTTTTTTTATGTTTCTTTTTTTGATGAGTTGGAATTTTATATATAGGAGCAGGAGTAGCATTTCCAGTGTTTTTTAGTAGAGAATGAAGATTTTCCAGGGCTTTTGTAACCATCACTTTGCGGAGTTTCAATAGAAAATGAAAAATTCGTAAAAAGCAAGGTTACTATGCTGCCGTATTCTCCTCTATTTCATGGTTTTGTTTATTTTTAATTCTTTGAATCGCCCTGTTTTCCAAGCCAATTCCGCCTCCTCCTTGCCTTTAATGATTTCTTTCTATTTTGTTTTGAGCCTATTATTCTTCTTTCAAAAAGTATTACCAACATGTAAATTTTATATATAAATGTTTATAATGAAGGTATTTCTAGAGTTATTGGGTGAGGAGGGTATGGACAAGCCTGAACGCTTATTCGGTGCTTTCTCCCACTGTATGTATGTATGTCTGTAAGATTACATTTATTCGGTGCTTTCTCTTAGCGTCCTCACTGTCATGGTGCATTTGGTAATATAATCGAGGAGAAAAGACCGCTAAAATCTGTCGAAAGCATGTGTGGTCATCTTTTCTTAACATTTCTAACTATGAATATTTTTCCATTTCGATTTAGAAAATCTACCCACTATCTGTCATCCCTTCAGTTGTGAATACTTTTCCATTTCGATTTAGAAATTATCCCCACTCTTTGTCATCCCTTAGTTAGGATTTTTCATGTTCAAATTATTTAGTTCTTCCTTCAAGCGAGAACCATTTGAATTTAATACCCTGGACATTCTGTTCATCTAGCCATTATCACCTGGTACAACACCTGTTTGCATTGATACTCATCACCTGTTCATCGATGTGTTTCCAGGTCCTCATCGATGTGTTGAAAGCCGATATAGTAGTCAATGAATTGTTAAATACCTTTTGATGGCATTTTCTCCACACTGGTGCTCGTCTCGTCTTATTATTTATTTATGATGCATCTGAATGATAGCGTTAACAAATTCTTTCATTAACATTTTGGAATAACTGCAAGAACTTGTGTAGTAATTTCCTCTACTTAATCCTAGTACATTACCGCCCATTACCATAATACAAGTTAAGTTGAAATCAGCATTAAATCACATCTCAACTCTTTTTATATAAATTATATAGAGTTATTTGGAATGGTAAACCATTCTCAGGTTGTTTCCACATCTCAACTCATCTTATATAAATTCTACTTAAGGTTGATAAAGTTAGCTGGAATGGTAAACTACCAAAATCAGCATTTATTCATTTATAGATACAAAACCATTCTTGGGTTTCCAAGAGAGAGTGGCGTTGCCTCTAAAGCTTCTTCCCGTCGCAAGATTTTGCAAGTCTCCAAAGTCACATATGCTCCTAACCAGGCTAGTGACACTTATAACTCCATAAGCGAATAGGGGTCTAGTCTGCCGGTTGTACTTTATTACTTAGTACTTTATTACTTTAATTAAGCCGATAGGCCTGTCTACGTTCCAGAATTTTAATCTATTTACCAGATTAAGGGAAGTCGACGATGCATGTTGCTAATATTCCTAGTAATATTTATTTGAGGATAGAAAATTAGATTGATTATAAAAATAATTAATATGATGAACACGTAGTCCATGTGTTAGATGAGAGGCACAGGTGTCACATGAGAGGAGCCTCCCGAATAGGATATTTAGGTATGATGTTATAGCTTCTTGATCTTTCATTAATGAAGGTCCAATGGCATTTCATTTCAGAGTTTGTTCTTCGCTTTTCTACTCGGGATTCAGCTCGCTGCATGTTGCATTTACTGCATTTCATTCTCCACATCCATTCCATATTCATTTATATTTCTACATGAGTTTGACACTTTGCAGATTCAACAATCGACATGGGATTCAGCTAGCTGCATCTTGCATTTACTGCATTTCATTCTCCACATCCATTCCATATTCATTTATATTTCTACATGAGTTTGACACTTTGCAGATTCAACAATCAATATGGATCATTACCCTTATTTCACTTACTTCTTTGTGGAGGCCATAGCCACTACCGGTACTTCGGGTCAAGCATGCTGTTGGTTTGCGAAGGCTACTTGT
>APFE030288964.1:0-25158 GCA_000404065.3 Pinus taeda | reverse complement strand
TCTTTAATAATGTAATTCCCTGAGACATCTTCATGGCGACCTTTATTCTTCATCATCACGATCAAACCACTAGTCATTATAGATGGATATGGACAGTGAGGCACATCCAAGGAATGGATCTTTTCATATGGAAGGGTTCTAGATTCAACAACTAGAATTTCACGAAAACACTAAGTAATGGTGGAAAGAAGAAAATAACATTGAAGGAACCACTATGTATCAATCATTGCAAAAACTCAAATACTTGAAAAGCCAAATCAATTCCTTGAACAAAGAAAAATTTAGCAATATTCTCCTTGTCAAAAAGACCTTGAAGCTTGCAAGGAAGCTATCCAGAAAGAAGTCATCCTCCAAGGAAGATTGGGTGAAATGACTACTAAAGAAGCATGAGTAATTTCATAGCCTAAGAAAAGACACTAGAAAGAAGAGATTCTCTGGCAAAAAAAAATTCTTATCTAATGGTTAAATAATGGGGAACATAAAAATGGTTTTAGCAGTTTCTAATGCAATATTGAACATTAAAAATCTTGTTCCGATTATTAAAATTTGGAAAAACATTTGGTTGAAATAGGGTTGGTTGGATAGTTTTATTTGTTTTAATCAAGGATTTGAAACCCTAACCAAATACCTCTCAAACCCCTTAAATATGGACACATTGCTCAAAAGGCTAATGTTCATTGCCATGAACAATCAATTAGCCTCATAACACTTGAGGGAGCTCCCTATGGTTGAAGGGCCAACTTGAGCCTAAAGTAGGTGGAGTTGATTTCTTGGCACAATTTCCAGCCAAAAATTATCTTCAAGAAATAGATACAACATAGAATTAGAAAATTAGAAGAGAGCTAAGAGAGATTATAAACAAAACAAATCACATACTATATTTTATTGATCACATAAAGTAGTTACATATATACGAATTAGATCACTGACTTCTAGATGATAAGATCCAAAGAAGGTAAATCTATGGCTCATTGACAACTCACACACATAGGGAAATAATAAATTCTAGTTTGACTCCTTGGGGTTCACAATTACAACTCATACACATGGGAAACAAACACATCTAGAATAACACCTGGAAATACTCATTGACAACTTGTAATACACATGACATGGAAGCATTACTTCCAACACATAAGGGACCTTGGAATTTGAATGTAAACATGATCAATATTAGGAAGAACTTCCCAACACATACTAATCTCAAGGCCTTAAGAGTGGTTGAAGGATAAATTCAGGGGCCTAAGGCTGTAAATAATGTCGTATGTGGTCAAGGATTGTGTATAAGGTCTCAAATCACCATAGACAACCTTAAGCACACACCTAGTTTATATAAGCATTCTACTAAGATACTTTTGATATGAAGTGCACACAGTGGATCAATTTTGGAACCTTGACATTATTTAATGAAAGAAAATATGATGTGCACACTATGGATCAACTTTGAAACCTTGAAATCATTCAATGAACAAAATTTGACCTTTCATAATGATTCTTAATCCTAAATGATGTATTTATTGTCTTTTATAATCTTATAAAATTTTATAAATTAAAATTATTAATTAATTTGTAAAATATTACATGCTTATATATCATGTTGTACTAAAACTAAAAGGATCATTTAATTATTTTAATTATTAAATAATTGTACATGATTTTTATAAAGAAAATTGTATATTATAAAAGTTTATTCAATTTCTTATATTATTTTTCTAACACTTAATTCTAAAAAAATTTAATTATCTTTTCAAATAAAAATTTCCATATTTATAATTTTTATTTACTAAAAAATATAAATATTATACGATAAGTGTATTTGAAATTATATAAATAAAAATATTAAAATGATGGCGGTTATGATGATAATTAAAGTCCACCAAAATCAATAGGGTCTATCCAACCTTAAGAAAGAAAGAAGGGAAATAAGCGTTACCAGATCACTATGGTAAATAGTTTTGTTGACTTGACAAATCAAGTAGGTTGGTAATTGTGATATCCCCCAGACTATGTATGTAAATATTTTAATTACTATAGTTTGGACAACTATTTATTTTCTTATTTTAAAAAATACTATTTTGGAAGTTAATATTTTTTGAATGAATATTATTTTACTTAATAATCAGTTAAGGAAACAATTACTTGTTCCTAGCTAAGTTCCTAAAACTAATTTCTTGAGGATTTAACTAAGAGATCAAGAGGATAGAGGTATTTGAGATCAAGGAAAAAGAAGTGAAGAGTTACTAAGGAACATACTGTGGTGAAGAGTCAGGCAGTCCTATAAGGCCATGTCTGGTTTGGACTAGAGGGCACTGAGACTATAAGTCTCAAGAAAATAAAGAGTTCCTGTGAATAGGAAAGCTTGGGGGTAGACTACTAAAGTAGGTCTCAAGGTTGGGAGGCAAAGATACAGAGAAATTCAGGTCTGGTTGCAAGACTGAATCAGGAATAATTCAAGCGAGACAGTGGTACAAATAAGTAGTAATAGCAATGCTTATTAAGTAGATTTTGTCTTGATTATGATATAGACATATTGATAATTTTTAGTAATTCAAGAATGAGATAGCTTGATTAAATTACAGTTAACTGTCGATTCAAGAAAAGAACATAAAATGCTAGTATTAGTAAAGTTCACAAATTTCGGAGATTTAGAACAAGTAATGCTATAAGGTTCCACATAGTTATAATTTTGAATATAAACGATATAACTAGAAGACAAACTTCATTTTCATTATTGGAAAATTGTTCGACAGGAATTACAGTATGCAACAAAAAGTAGCAAATCTTCTGTTAACAAAGAGAGAAACAATAGGGAGAATTTATTTCTCTATAAATGAGGAACTACTATAATAGGTACTAATTATAAGTAGTTAATGGAACAACCAATTCAGAAAACTTAGAACAAGCAGGGAAATATTCGAACTGTAAATATGCCCAAAATCAAAAACTTCAGAAAATGAGTCCGAAAATGAGGTATGTAGCCTCACCACAAAATAATTAGGAATCCACAAGAATCTCCAGTTGAAAAGAAAAAATATAGATGTCGACTATTCTCTCAAATAATGCAGACAATACCGGATATAGAATCTCTGTAAATCTCTTCAAAGCATTAATACATTCAAAATAGAAAAATTAGAGGCGATATTTTAAACTACAAACCCTTGCGGCTGGAGGCAAGATGGCATTCGTAGACCCTCTGAAATAATCAAATATTCTACCAATCAAAAAAAGAAATACGGGTTGATATCTAGCATAAAGACAAGAATAATTTCTAGAAATGAAATAAGTAACAAGAACGAAGATGTATTCCAAGAAATTATTAAGGATGTAAAACAAGAGTACATATATTTCATTCAATAGACTCGGCACCAAATTGTAACTATTCTAGCCAGGGTTCGAATCTCTTCACCCTCGGCATAATTAAAAATATACAAATAACTAAGTCGGTCAAATTTGGGTAGATCTAGCAACATGTTCATGGTCGAAAGGCCTCAAAAACTCAAAACTAAATTTAAAAATTACAGAGGGTAATCAATGTCGCAGTCATGGCAAGGAGAAGTGCAAAAAATCTCCATGGAGCCACAATCTTAAACTTCTAATTCAATACAGAACTCTTGCATACCGTGGATATTAATAAACCAATCCCCAAATCGAACTGAGGGCCTCGCAACAGGTTTGACCCATAGCTTGTCCACTGCATGGCCTCTGCAAAACCCTCCACCTCGACTTGGTGGAAAAAACAAGGATTAATAGACTGTTCAGGAAATGTAACAATAGAAAACAAAAAACACAAGCAAGAATCTCCATTAGAATTACCTGGATGGTTCAAAGGTGTGAGTCATCTGTAGATAAGTTCACACCAAGAATGCCAACAAACTCCTTTTTTGAACCAGGAATTACAAATCACCCTAACAACAAATACAGGGAATAGAGAAATAACTCAGAGCTCGACAAAAACCCTAGCAGAGGTTCCTCACACTGTGAATACAAACCGACCTAGAAGATACTAGGAGCATGAACCAAAGAGGAAAAATGATGAGTGAACATACCCATTCAAGGGTTAGACAAACCAAGGAACCCCTCCTCCATCCGATCTAGTGGAGAAAATGATGTCGTTGATCCAGAGCGAATTCCATGGTTACAATGTACGAGATCCTGTTGTAATAACTCCAACAAGGTGTTGGCATTATGATGTATGTGTTGTACTTCATGGAAACTCACTTGTAGCAGAACAACTCAATTGTATATGGTAACTAGATGAATCTACCTAAGAGATATCAGATGTGACAGAATGTATGACAATAGTGTTTACTGATGTGGTGAAATGCAGGGTAGCTTCAAGGAATCAATTAAGAAGGAAACTCACTCAGATGAAGGATCACAGTATAGTAGGTAAAGAACAAAGAATTATAGATCAGTCTTCACAGAATGAAGAAAGAGAGGTATACGCAGGTTCACCACTGACCGACCTGCGTGTACACATAGGTTCAATTTATACAAGAGGAATATACGTATACATGCACTTTCATAGAAGGAAAATGATGAAAAGAGATCTTGGGTATTTTCCAAAATCCCCTTTCTTGAAAAAATTTCGATCCTTGACCTATGGGTTATGGGCCCACTAAGGCTTATCGGAAGCATTTTAACCTTTTAATCCTTTCAGTTTATTAACGTGGATATCGATCATCCCTTAAACACCATCTCAAGCATGCAATATAAGTCTAAAACCTCACTACCACGTAGCAATATATGGCTTTTTAAAAATAATATGGGCGCCTCTGTAGACATCAGCGCGCATGTCCTTAAACTCGTAGATTTTTTTTTTGAAACAAATAGCTAGTAATAGCAATATCGTATTCCAGCAAAATACCCTTGTGCGACTGAATCCATACGGGTCAACAATTGGGTGATCACTGAACTAGCAAACCCTTGCCATCAACACTGGGTGAGACCGAATAAAATGCATCTTAAGCTCACATAAACTATCAGCAAGAAAGTGGGGCAGGTAGCTTTAATTACAGAGATAAACAATTGATTGATTTCAGCTACAGCTGCTGCTAATTATTATCAATTCCAGGGAGCTGGGATTAATCAAAACATAGACGTATATAATTAACACGGAACATGAACACACAGGCATATGTAATTAACATTGAGCATGCTCTTATATATTTACAAAACAATTGCGTTCTAAGGCATTCCAGCCTTAGAACCAAATCGCTGTCGATTACATTCTATTCATCCACAACGCCTATCTATTATTCTATATTTCGCTCTCTATCTCTGTCACATATATATACAAGAAGTGTTATATTGGAAGGATCGATCAGATCCTCTCCTTGTTTTTATGGCCATCTTGATTAGCGATCACCAGCCCTAAAGGCAGCATTTTAAAAAAGAAACAATAGTTACCCACGTGAATTTCTCCACCCTCTACTTTGGAAGGCATTGTTACTTAGAAACTACCCATAAAACACGGGTCTACAATCACCTCCATCAACATTCATCAAGTCTTATCGTAATCAAACAGAGGAACAACACATGGAAATTATGCAATGATCAACACAATCGGAGAGGGTGACGTTGATGATTTTTCTTAATCACGTACATTTGTGCTTTATGAGTGTTTTTTCTTTGAGGATAGCCATTATCACCTCCTTGTTTTTCTCCAACGAAAGCTCTTCAAAACGCATGCATGGCTGTTAACAATGGTAAATCATATCCGCTTTAAATCTACTTTAAGTCTGTTTTTCTGCGTTAAAGTAGACTTTCCTCCGTTTTTTTCCCTTCGTTTAGCTTCGCTGGTCCACTTCTTCATCGCTCCACTTGGATTTTTCTTTAATTAAGAAAAGTGTGAGATGCACCTGCATCAGAAAATCGTGTATACCTTGGAAAAATAAATTCTTGGTTTGAATTATTTGGTCCATGATCCATGATATTCATCGAAGGTATTGGGTCCGAGGTATTGACCCTAGGTATTTGGTCCAAGGTATTGGTCCTAAGAGGTTTTGGTCCATGGTATTGAGAAAGGTCTACAAACTATAAAAGGAGGAGAAGATCATTCGGCCAAAGTGTGGAAGTATCGAATATTTGATGAAGTGTGAGATCTAGTATGCAGGTTATTGGGTTATGATGCATTGCTGGATCTGAACCAAGGATGAACTTTAGCTAATGATGAAGGATAAGATCTAATGATGTATCAGGATCTTAAGGCTTGAATTGAATTATATTTATGTGGTTTGATCATGTATCTCAATAACTAGCGCATGTTGTAGTCTGTAAATATGATGATTTGGGTATGACTGAAGTCTAGAATAATTATAATATTTAAATCATCATTTACAGATCTATCCACAGGTTCACTTTAGAAAAGGAGTGTATACACGCTGGTTCTGCATATCAAAGCAATGTATATATCATAAAGTTGATTTGCATATCTGTACGTTGGTTCGCTTTGAGGAAAGTGCGTATGCATGCAGGATCAACACATGGAAGTAGTGTATACCTTATAAAATATGTTTTAGTTGCTTTTGTTTGTTGTTGTAGTGTTTTCGGTTCTGGATTGGGTTCTATTTACTGTATTCTATTGATAACTCCAAGGTTTTACTTTTTTATAAGTTTTAATGAGTTTGAAAAAGTGATAAAATGTACTCAATACCAAAATAATTTTTTTCGTTAATGATCTGTGACCTGCACACTTAAAGTCAAAATACTTAGCTCTACTAAAAAAATAAAGTAAAAAACATTATAAAATTTTATTTTAAAAGTGAATAGGAAAAAATAATATTTAAATGAGCCTACAAGCTTATAAAAAAAATCCCAAAAGTAAAAATGTTTTTATCATTTTTATTTTTATTAATTTGAGGACATAAAAAGAAAATTCAAAAGGAATATTTTATGTACAATATCATTTAACATTTATGTTTACTTACTTTCCATAATAAATAAGTGGATGAGAGGAAAAATGTATGCATTCTACACGGTGGATATAGTTTGTATTATAAAATAGATATAGTGAGTGATATATTTTTTTCTTTTTGTTTGGTTTAAGAGTTTGTTTGTTTTTTTATTATTTAAAGGTGAAATGGCTTCCACAATCATTTATTATTTGAACATCCTTGTTTCCAAACAACCATACCTGCTGCCACATCTTTCTCAGTACAATATTAAGCATATATAATCATAAAAATCATGTATCATGATTCTCCACATGACTTTCACATGACTTCCACAATCATTTATAATTTGAGCATCCCTGTTTGCAAATAACCAGATCCCCTACTACTTCTTTCTCAATATAGTATTAAGGATATATAATCATACAAATCATGTATCATTCATAAATCATAATTAACTATATGTTCCAGATCACCACGATCATCCATGGATCTATGTGTCTCAATCTTGGATCACCATCCATGTCATACATCTATATCCAAATTAGGATACCAAAAGAGAAAACATCAATAATATGAACTTAACCAAAATCAGTCTTTACTAGAAGCACATAGAAATCATGTGACCTAAACCAGTTCTATAGAATACAAGCATATACATAATTTTGACATGCATAATATTTGTATCACTGCATCAAAATCACCCTCTCGAAGTGTAATTAAAGCTATCTCACCAAGAAGGGACATTATAACTACAAAATTTTGGGATAAGATTGGTAGAATTAGAAATGCTCTGGTGCACTTTGTCAAAATATTAAAGGCTACCAAGCAAGAAAGGTGCATCTTTTACACTCATATATGTGTTTACATGAACATCTCAAATCCCATACCTAAATCCAATAAGATTTTCTACCAAGATAAACTATGGAAATAAACCATTGACTACAAACATATTTTTTTTAAATTCCATCATTTCCATGAATATGGGAACCTCTACCAAAATTTCCCATTATTGGTTCAAAAACACCTGGTTTGCCCATCCCAGACTGAAGATCAAGATGGATTCTCGAAGCTCATGGGTCATTGTTGAGGCCCTAAACCCCCTTCATCGACTCCACCCACAAGAAAAACCCCTACCACGAGTAATATTTTTGACCCCCTTGCCTCCCTCTCCTCCATGCCTTAGTCCATCTACTCCTCTCCCTTAGAAAACAAAATTCCTGATGCTATTGGTCCCAATATCCTTTAGGGACCCATCATCCAACCCTATTAGCCCCTCTGATCTTGCTCCCCAATAGCCCCCAACTGCAAATCCAAATCCCAACGTGCAAAATAAAGAGATAGAGGACACAGATCTAGATGCCCTTGACCATCCCAAGCTTGAAAAGAACCAAGCTCCATTCCATAACATCAAGTCAATATTCTTAGCAAAGATGTCCTCAAGTCTTGGAAACAAGCTAAAAAGTCCTGATATGGAGAATGCAATTTCAATTTCTTGGAGTTCATGTCTTACCTAAAAGATATTTTTAAGCCACATAGAGAGGATAAAAAAAAAATAAGAAAGAAAAACCAACAAATATTGAGGGAACTAGGAGAAACATTACTTAAAGGAGGTAGAATCAAACACATCTTAGAGGTCTATCCCTCCAATGCCATTCCTACTCATTTAAAATTATCTCCTAAAACATCATAGGCTTTAGCTATAAATAAAACAAATTCTTTTGAAATTAAAATTGAGAAACAAGAATCCAAAATTTAGGTCGATCCAAGAAACAAAGTTGTCTGGTGATTCCATCAACTAATGAGTAAAGAAGTGGGGGCATAGATACCAATCAGTTTCAATACAAACCTCGAGACAATTAGGTGGCTTAGGTATCATATAGAATTCCCAAGATGTCATGATCCTAAGTATGTTTTATTCTTTCTAGATCTTGACTATCCAATTCCAAATTCTATAGTCCTTCGAAACTTGTTTTCTCTCAATTGTTTAAGGTCCCATGCTCTCTAGAGAAAAAAATCAATTCCTTCAGTCCATTAAGAAAATGAAACTCTTAATCTCCCTGATGCCTTCTTATCTACTTTTCTTTGAAACTTTGTGCTTCACCTTAAGGTACTGATTTTGAGCCCATACCCATCTAACGGTTCATTATTAAGGTCTTGTTCCAAGAACAAGAATTGTGCATGAATTCCAAAATCTTTTTGGTTTTGAAGAAATGACGTCCACAATCATTTATAACTTGAACATCCTTGTTTGCAAATAACCATGCCCCTTGTCACATCCTGCTCAGTATAAGACCAAGTATATATAATCATACAAATCACGTACCATGAATTCCACATGACTTCCACAATCATTTATAATTTGACCATCCTTGTTCGCAAATAACAAAGTCCCCTACCACATCCTGCTTAATACGAGATTAAGCATATATAATCATAAAAATCATGTATCATGCATAAATCATAATTAACCATATGTTCCACATAACCATGATCATTGATGGAACTATGTGTCTCAATCTTGGATCACCATCCATGTCATACACCTATGTCCAAGCTAGGATACCAAAAGAGAAAACATTGATAATATTCACTTAGGCAAAATTATTCTTTACCAAAATCAATGTTTATCATAAGCATATAGAAATCGTGTGACCTAAACCAGGTCTATAGCATACAAGCATATACATAAGTCTGACATGCATAATATTTATATCACAGCATCAAAATCACCCTCTCCAATTTTCATCAAAGCTATCTCACCAAGAAGGGACCTTATAGCTACAAAATTTTGGGATAAGATTTGCATAATTGGAAATGTTGTGGGGCACTTTGTCAAAATATTGAAGGCTACCAAGCAAGCAAGGTGCATCTCTTACACTCATATATGTGTTTACATGAACATCTCAAAACCCATACCTAAACCCAACAAGATTTTCTACCAAGATAAATTGTGGAAATAAACCCTCGACTACGAGAACATTCCTTTTAGATGTCATCGTTGCCATGAATATGGGAACCTCTACAAATTTTTCCCATTATTGGTTCAAAAACCCTGGTTGAACCATCCTAGACTGAAGAGTAAGATGGCTTCTCCAAGCTCATGGGTCATTTTCAAGGCCTTAAACACCCTTCATTGACTCCACTGACAAGGAAAACCCCTACCACTTATAAGAGTTTGGAACCCCTTGCCTCACTCTCCTCCATGCCCCAACCCATATACTCCTCTCCCATACAACAAAATATTCGTGATGCTATTGGTCCCAATATTCTTTAGAAACCCCTCATCCCACCCCAGTTACCCCCTCCGATCCCACTCCCTAATAGTCCCCAACCACAAATCCCAATCCAAACCTGCATAATGAAGAGATAAATGACATGGATATAGATGCCCTTGACCACCCCAAACTTGAATTTTTTTATAATGGAAAATACCCAAGCTCCATTCCATAACATCAAGTCAATATTCTTAGCAAAGCTTTCCTTAAGTCTTGGAAACACGCTAAAAGGTCTACATAATTAGAATCCAATTTAAACTCACTTGGAGTTCATGTCCCACCCTAAAAGAGATTTCTCAGCCACATAGAGAGGATAAGAAAAAAAAGAAGAAAGTTAAACCAACAAAAATATTGAAGGAACAAGGAGAAATATTAGTTAACTCAGGTAGAATCAAACTGATTTTAGAGGTCTATCCCTCCAAACCCATTCCTACTCATTGAAAATTGTCTCCCGAAACATCATAGGCTTTAACTGTACATATATAAAAAAGGCTTTCGAAAGTAAAATTGAGAAACAAGAATTGAAAAATCATGTTGATCCATGAAACAAAGATGTCTGGTAATACCGTCAACCAATGAGTAAAGAAGTGGGGGCATAACTACCAGTTGGTTTCAATACACACCCCGAGACAATTAGTTGGCTTAGTATCATATATAATTCACAAGAGTTCATGATCCTAAGTATGTTTTCTTCTTTCGAGATCTTGACTATCCAATTCCAAATGCTATAGTCATTTGAAATATGTTTTCTCTCAATTGTTTATGGTCCCTTGATCTATAGAGAAAAAAATAAATTCCTTCAGTCCATCAAGAAAACCAACCTCTTAATCTCCCTGATGCCCTAGATCTTGGGAAATGGATTTAATATAATTAAATATCTTGAGAAAAAGGTGGGAATCCAAAATGGAAGAAAAATTCATCCTTTTCTAGGAAACAATGGACTCTACCCACTTGCTAGACCTTGATAGAATCAATGGCTTACACACTTGGAATAATTGTAGAGGGTGAACTCAATAAACAATCACATGTATGGATAAGTAGCTCCTCTCCAAGAACGTAAAGTTTTGAGACATCTTCATTGAGCCCTTCATTCTTCCTCGTCACAATCGGACCACTAGTCATTATAGTTGGATATGAACAATAAGGCCCATCCAAGGAATGGACCTTTTCATTTAGAAGGGTTCTAGATTCAACACCCACAATTTTAGGAAAACATTAAGTAATGGTAGAAGGAAGAAAATAACATTGAAGGGACCATTATGTATCAATTTTAGCAGAAACTCAAATACTTAAAAATCCAACTCAATTCCTGGAACAAAGAAAAACTTGGAAATATTCTCCTTGTCAAGAAAGACCTTGAAGCTTGCATGGAAGCTATCCAAAAATAATCCATCATCCATGGAAGGTTGGATGAGCTAATTGTTGAAGAAGCGTGAGTTATCACATAGTTCAAGAAAAGGCACTAACAAGAAGAGATTCTATGGCACCAAAAATTGCTTATCCAATGGTTAAATAACGGGGAACATAACAATGGTTTTAGCAGTATCTAATGCAAGTTTGAACAAACCAGCATAAGCATTGTTCAAATTATTAAAATTTGGAAAGATATTTGGTTGAAATAGGGTTGGTTGGATTGTTTTTTTGTTTTAAGCAAGGATTTGAAACCCTAAGCAACCACCTCTCAAAACCCTTAAATCTGGACACATTGCTCAAAAGGCTAATGTTCATTGCCATGAACAATCAATTAGCCTGGTAACACTTGAGGGAGCCCCCTCTAGTTGAAGTGTGAGCTTGAGCCTAAAGTAGGTGGAGTTGATTTCTTAATCCTATTGATTTCAAATTTTAAATTTTAATGACGTATTTATTGTCTTTTATAACTTTATAAAGTAAAATCATTAATTAGTTTATATAATATTACATGCAAAACTAAGAGGATCACTTAATTATTTTTATTATTAAATAATTGTAGATAATTTATTAAATAAAATATATATTATAAAAAAATATAATTTCAATTTCTTAAGTTTTCTAGCACTTAATTCGTAAGAACTTTAATGAATTAACTTTTCAATAAAAAATTTTATTATATTTTAATTTTTATTTATTAAAAATATATAAATATTATAAGATAAGTGTATTTGAAATTATATAAATAAAAATATTAAAAAGTGATGATGGTGATGATGATAATTAAAGTCCACTAAAATCAATAGGGTTTATCCAAGCATAAGAAAGAAAAGAAGGGAAATAAGTGTTACTAGATCACTATAGTTTTGGTCACTTATCAAATTAAGAAGGTTGGAAATGTGGTAGAGGTTTTAGAAATAAAAATGGATGTGAGTAAGAGTAGCGCAATCCAAGAGAAATTGTTTTTCATCTTCAACCTTATTAGTATTGCAAGGGTGATAGAGTCTTTCATCCCAAGATGTTTTGGTAATTGACCAACGCTTCGTTTCATTCCAAAGCTCATAAAAATTAGTTCTTATCTCCACAACGTTCATTTTCTTGTTACCCGTGATTCAAAAAAATATATTGTTATATCTATATAAAATTTAAAAAACACTTATTTTATTTAAAGAAAAACAAAAATTCCAAATTTATACATAATTAATATACAATTAAATTATATAATTAGTTATTTATTATTTTAAATTTTTATTTTTTTTTTCAGAATCTAAAGATATAAAAATGAAATCCAGATCGCGATAAAACTATATAAAACTAATTTTAATTATATAAATTAAATACCAAAACTAATTAATTATTTATCATTAACCCACAAGAAAAATAAAAAAAAAATGTATATGTACTGTACTTTTTAACATTTATATTTCTTAATATTTCATCATAAAGAAATGGACAAGAGCATCATGTATGCATTCTATATGGTGAATATAGTTTTTAACATTTATATTTTTTAACTTTTCATTATACATATTTAATATTTATATATCTTAATATTTCATCATAAAGAAGTGGACAAGAGCACAATGTATGCATTCTACATGGTGAATATAGTTTTTAACATTTAAATTTTCTAACCTTTCATTATACATATTTAACATTTATATATCTTAATATTTCATCATAAAAAAGTGGACAAGAGCACAATGTATGCATTCTATATGGTGAATATAGTTTTTAACATTTATATTTTTTAATCTTTCATCATACAAAAGTAGACAAGAGCATAATGTATACATTTTGCATGGTCGATATATGATGCAGGAGCATCTAGCTGACGGGTCATCATGACAGAAGGTTGTTTGGTCTCTGAGAGGACTAAGAAAGAAATTGCAAAGTGAACACTGTAGTCATTTTTTTGTGTTATTTTAATTTATTAAAGAACAATATTTAGGAAGGTAGAGGATTAATTAGTGAAACTGTTGCAAGTAATTATTTTTATTTTCATGTCAACTTTTACAAGTTGTAATGTAGGACAATAAACCGTTTTTGAACTAAAAAATGTAACCAACAACAATTAGGAGAAAATAGTTTCCAGACAATAATTGAAAAGAGACAGAATGCAATTGTAAGAGGTTTGACTTTTTGAGAAGGAGAAATATAATAAAATATCACTGAGCACACAATCTATTTTCTAATATCCTGTAACTGTCTATTTATCATCCTATTAAATTGCCTGATACAGGGAAGGCACATTCTTTGTTTCTTATTCCACAAGCATATACACATATATGGTTCTATATGTGTTGATTAAAGTAGGTCAATAAATCAAAGAAAGCTTGCAAACATAACTACAGAGGACGCTACAGAAACAAGGTCATACAGTTCCAGAAATTATCAATCAAAAGAGTGCAGAGGATTCCTTGAGGTTTTATACATTTCGAGCATCAAAGATAACGATAAGTCACATGCATTTTGAACAATAAGGATAGACGAGTCACACAGGTATTTCTGAAGAATAAACCCTCTTCGTTTTATTTACCAAATAATCACAGAACCTCTGTTATGAATACATACAGTCACAAATCTTTGATTGAATATACAAACAATCCATGCAAATAACACTATACAAGTTTCAATGAGTTTATCATAGCAGACGGGTTTAGAAACCCTAGCCATATTCCAAATCTACAGCAACTACCCATAAAAGAAACAATGCAAGTCTAGCGGACCTCAACTACATACTGTCGGTCGGTCACAAGTCATCATAACAAGATACTATAACCCTAGCCTACGGTGAACATAAAACAAGTGACAAGAATAATAAGGAGCGACCCTATCTGGGTCTAGCTAGCACGCCGAGAAACCGAGACCAAAACCCTCCAAAACAAAACCACCTGCAATGACAAACACCAACATAAATTTGTGAGCATTCTATGGCAGAGAAAGAAGAGATTGAAAGAAAATATCGAGACAAGGGTTCGAACTTACCTTACAGAGATAGGGCACCTACATCGCAGTCACCGAGGGTCACTCTACTCATGAGGGAGCAAGTGCATTGGATAAAAGCGTGAAGAGGAGAAAGGACTGATAGCAGGGGATGAAGTCTTACCTTGACATTGCAGTAGAAACTGAAGCCAAAGACCCTAAGACCGCAACTTATCCACGAAACAGAGAAATGTAACCAGGGAACCCAACAAACAGTTGCAACGAAGAAGTCAAGACAAGAGCAATCGCATAGTCTAGCAAAATAAGCAGTATTAACCTTATACACAGAAAGGTTCCAAATCCTTACGAGCAAGCTATAATCCATAACTCAGCAGAGAGATGAAGCACCAGACAGAGAAACAAACAAAGAAAAAACCAGTTTCAATAAGAGTCCCTTACCAGACGAAGAAGTCGAATAAGTTTCCAGGTCAAGAGTTGAGCTAGAATACCAGAGGCAACATAACATTTTATAGAGAAAACTGCACAGAAGAACCATACTGCAAAACCCTCAACCTCAACAACTCAACGAGCAAAATGACCGGGAGATAGGGTTTGAGGACCTCTTACCAAAGCGGGAGTGAAGTTTTCGAGGAGTGGACACTTGTCCAATAACTAGTAGCGTGGGTACAAATCATCAATGTTGGAACCCAAATCAATATTAAATCATTGTAATCAACCACCAAATGAACAAATATCACATTTAATCAAACTGCTTATCATTTAAAGCCATTCATAATCCTTTTATTAATGTTGGTAAGTGTGACAAGGGGGCTGGACCCATCAAGTGGTATCAGAGCAGGAAATTGAAAGTGTCAGGATATGGAAGTTGGAAGATGAGGATGTGGGAGAGGTGTGTGCAGAGCAGCAGATGAAGGACTGAGGGAATAAATAAGGATCCTTACTGATGTTTGGAGGTAGTGGAAGCAGGAAGGAGAAGGGATCCAAAAATAGGAGATGATAGTGAGGAAGAAGCCATAGTTACAACAGACGAATCGGATGAGGAAGGACCAGAGATGAGGTTGTTGAGGTCGGTTTTGTTGGCCAGCAGCAAGCCCAAACCAAAGATTCCTAATTACAATGGCAGCCTGTCCACAGAAGTTCTGTTGGACTGGGTAAGTGAGTTGGACAATTATTTTGAAATTGAAGAGGTCAACGAGGATTGGAGAGTCAAGTTTGATGTAAGAAAATTGAAGGGACACACAGCCCTATGGTGGGATAGTGTCTAAGCAGAGAGAATAAGGATGAACATGTTACCGATAAAGAAGTGGTCGAGGATGGTGGCCAAACTAAAAGGCAGATTTCTGCCTAGGGATTACCAGGTTGCATTGTATCGACAAGTGCAGAATTTAAGACAAAAGGGGATGACAACAAGGGAGTATACAGAAGAATTCTACCGAGTGAACTTGAGAGCTGGTTACACTGATGACACTCCGAAGAAGACAGCAAGATATGTAAATTGTTTGAGATTGGAAACACTGGATGAAATCAGTGTTCTTTCCCCGACAAATATAGAAGAAGCCTATCAGAGTTCTGTGAAGACTGAGGAAAAGATTACTAGAAAATAGAATGCTAGGAGAGGACGGGGAACCAGAAGAGGATGAGGACAGTCCTATGGCAGAGGATGAACTACCAGTGATAGCGAAGAGGGCAGCAGCTCCAAGGATTCAAGAACAGTAGAAAAAGGAGACAACACTAGAGGTGGCAGGCCATATCAGCAAGGAAGAGGGAATCGCTGAGGTAGAGGAGCCAATAACCAGTGCTATAGGTGCCACAAGTGGGGGCACAGATCTTTTGAATGCCCTGAAGTAGAACAAGCTGGCCAGAGAGGAATGTTTGTTGCACAGCCTAAGGATGCTGAGGCACTGCCCCAAGAAGCAGAAAATGTACCAGAAATGGGGGAGGCATTAGTTCTAAACAAATTGTTGCTAAAACCAGCCAAAGAAGCAGCTGAACAGACCCAATGGAAAGCACTACTCCGGATAGTTTGCAAATCACACGGAAAATGCTGCAAGTTGATCATCGATAGTGGGAGTACATATAATTTGGTTGCCACCGAGATGGTGGAGAAGTTGAGTTTGAAGCAGCTTAACAACCCCACCCCTTACAAGGTGTCATGGCTATAGAAAGGCTACGAGCTATTTGTTGATGAACATTGTGAAGTTGAATTTCACATTGGCAGGTACAAAGACAGTTATCTGTGATATTATGCCAATGGACGTGTGTCACATACTGCTAGGAAGACCATGGTAGTATGATCAGAATGTAGTACATGATGGGAAAACGAACTACTACAAGTTTGTTAAAGATGGAATCAAGCATACGCTTGTACCCATCAAGGAAGAGGAGACAACAGAAGCAAGCGGAACGAAAGCATTGCTAATAGGTGGAAAACAGTTTGTGAAACAAATTGAGGAAAGTGAAGTGAACTATGATATTGTGAGGAGGGAAAAGACAGTGTTGTTGCACACAGAAATATCTGATCTGCCTGCAAAAATTCAAGAAATGCTGCAGAAATTCAATGACAATGTAGTTGATGATTTGCTGGACAAGTTGCCTCCCAAAAGAGGCATCAGTCATCATATCTAATTTATACCCTGAGCAAGCCGACCAAATAAGGTAGCATATCAGATGAGCCCCAAAGATAATGAGGAGATTAGGAAACAGGTGCAGGAGTTGCTATATAAAGGGCTGATAAGGGAAAGATTGAGCCCTTGCGCAGTACCAACAGTTCTTGCTCCCAAGAAAGGAGGAGAATGGCGGATGTGCACGGATTCACGGGCCATCAACAAAATCACCATTAGGTACAGGTTTCCCCTACCATGGATGGACGATATGATGGACTGTCTAAGTGGGGCAGCATACTTCATGGAGATTGATCTAAATAGTGGCTATCATCAGCTCTGGATTAGGGAAGTAGATTAGTGGAAGACAGCCTTCAAGACTAATGAATGGTCGTATGAGTGGCTGGTCATGCCATTCGGTTTGAGTAATGCCCCTAGTACTTTTATGAGATTGATGAACGAAATGCTGAAAGAGTTTATTGGCAAGTTTGTGATAGTGTACCTTGATGACATATTAATTTTTAGCAGGACTAAGGAGGAGCACCTTCAACATGTTCGAAGAGTGATGGAGAAATTACAGCAGAATAAACTGCTAATAAATTTGAAAAAATGTACTTTCGTACAAAGATAATTGGCTTATCTGGGCTTTGTAATTGCAGAAAATGAGTTGAAGATGGACCGAGAAAAGATTGCACCAATCATTAACTAGCCATCTTCGAAAAGCTTGTTTGAGGTACGTAGTTTTCATGGGCTGGCGAGTTTTTATCGCAAATTTATAAGAAATTTTAGTGAAATCTACGTGCCTATGTTGGACACTATTAAAAAGGCAAGTCACCCTTTTTGTTGGACCAAGGTAGCAGAGGAAAGCTTTCAGCTCCTAAAGGGGAAAATTACAGAAAGGCTACTTTTAAGGTGACCAGATTTTAATAAGTTTTTCCAGGTTCGCTGCGATGCAAGTGGTACAACTATTGGCGTTGTACTCAGCCAAGAAGAGAATCTATTTCATTCTTCAGTGAGAAGTTGAACGAAAGCAGGCAGAAGTATTCATCCTATGACAAGGAATTTTATGTTGTCGTCCAAGCACTAAAGCATTGGCGACACTACCTGTTAAGGAGTGCATTTGTGTTATTTTCTGATAATTCAGCGCTGCAAGATGTGATGCAACAACATAAATTGAACCACAAGCATGCCAAATGGGTTGAGTATTTGCAGAGTTCACCTTTATGTTCACATCAGCGGGCATACCAACAAGGTGGCAGATGCATTGAGTAGAAGAGTCTTGCGCTTAGAGGAAAGTACGATACAAGTGCTGGGTTTTGAGCATTTGAAAGACTTGTATCAGGCCGACAGAGATTTCATGGAGGCTTATGAAGCCTGTAAAAATCCCTAGCTGAGGAACAATAGTCCATGGTTGGACTACAACTTGCAGGAGGAACTATTGTTTAGAGGGGGACAATTATGTATTCCTCATTGTTCGATGAGAGAAAATAATATATGGGAGAAGCATAGCGCAGGTCTAGCTGGACATTTCGGCATAGACAAAACTTTGGATCAAATTGGACACTTCTATTACTGACCAAGAATGCGAAGGGATGTGTAGCGATATGTGAGTAGATGTAAAGTCTGCCAATTGGTGAAAGGACATAATCAAAACATTGGACTTTACACACCACTGCCTATTCCAAGTAGACCATGGGACTCAATAAGCATTGACTTTGTCTTAGGACTACCTAAAATACAGTGAGGTTATGACTCGGTGATGGTGGTGGTAGAAAGATTTTCGAAAATGGTGCATTTCATCCGTTGTCGAAAAATTAGTGATGCCACTCACGTAGCTCACCTATTTTTCACGGAGGTTGTTAGATTACACGTCCTACCTAGATCTATTATTTTTGACAGGGACATAAAATTCACGAGACACTTTTGCCGCACCCAATGGAAGAAGTTGGACAGACAATTGAAATTTAGCTCTACATATCATCTGTAGACTGACAGGCAAACAGAAGTGGTGACCAAGAGTTTGGGGAACTTGTTATGGAGCTTGACTGGGAAAACTTCACGGTTATGGGATCGTGCGCTCGCTCTGGCAGAATTCGCTTATAATGATTCATTGAACCACAACACTAGACACAGTCCATTTCAGGCCCTGTACGTATCCTCGTGGAGTACATGAGTTGCAGGATCTGGGAAAGTTGGAGAAGAGAAGTGTTGATGGGGAAGATTTTGCCAAAGGGATGAATGAACTACATGAACAAGGGAAATCAAAGTTATAGGACAGCATTCAGAAATATAAACAACAGGCAGATCTAAAACGACGAGAAGTACAATTCAATGTAGGTGATGAAGTCCTTGCGCACTTACGCAAAGAACGGTTTCCTAAGGGCACATATAACAAGCTGAAATTTAAGAAGATTGGTCCCTATAAGATTTTGCGTAAATTCTCAACCAATTCTTATGAAATAAAGTTGCCACCAGCTATATGCATATCGCCTATTTTCAACGTGGCAAACATTTTCCCATATATTGCCAACCTAGAAGATGACAGTGTGGTACGGCCGAAATGGGACACCCAAGTTGGAGGCAGTTCTTGGATGAGGCACATGCCTTCGGCTCAACCCCATGAGGTCGAGAAGATTCTCGACACATAGGTGGCCAAGAGGACTCGCAGGAAGGAGTATCTATGATACCTTGTTAAGTGGAAGAACCATCCAATCGAGGATAGTTTGTGGCTCGACGCGGCGCAGATACAGAAGGCGGGTTATTCTGTGGAGGAGCTCATGGAACGAAGCCATGAATTTTTCTTACCCTGGGAGCCTGATTCAGGAGAATCTAGCTGACGGGTCATCATGATAGAAGGTTGTTTGGTCTCTAAGAGGATTGAGAAGGAAATTGCAAAGTGAACACTATAGTTGTTTTTTTTGTGTTATTTTAATTTAGTAAAGAACATTATTTAGGAAGGTAGAGGATTAATTAGTGAAACTGTTGCAAATAATTATTTTTATTTTCATGTCAACTTTTACAAGTTGTAACGTAGGACAATAAATAGTTTTTGAACTAAAAAATGTAACAAACATAATGTAACCAACAGTAGTTAGGAGAAAATAGTTTCGAGACAATTATTGAAAAGAGACAGAATGCAATTGTAAGAGGTTTGAATTTTTGAGTAGGATAAATATAATAAAATATCTTTGAGCACACAATCTATTTTCTAATATCCTGTAACTGTCTATTTATCATCCTGTTAAATTGCCTAATTCATGGAATGCACATTCTCTGGTTTCTTATTCCACAAGCATATACACATATATGGTTCTATTTGTGTTGATTAGAACAGGTTAATAAATCAAAGCAAGTTAGCAAACATAATTACGGAGGACACTATAGAAACAAGGTCATACAGTTCCAGAAATTATCAATCAAAAGAGCACAGAGGATTCCTGGAGTTTTTATACATTTCGAGCATCAAAGACAAAGATAATTCCCATGCATTTCAAACAATAAGGAAAGATGAGTCACACCTTCCGCTCTTAAGAAGTCAGGATCGACGGCCCAAGCTGCTGCTGCGCGCGCGCTGCCTCCTCTCTGACCTAGCCTGCAGCCTGCGCCTGCCTCTCCAGGCTCCGCCTAGCAGGGGTGCTGCAGCCCCGATCCCTGCCCGCCTTGCTTTAGCCTGCCTCCCCTTGGATTCGCCTGCTCGACCTGGGTGCCTCCTGCTGCCTCCGCCTCCTCTGAGGGGTTATGTCCGTTTAAAGGTTGGCCCCTCCTCCTTTCCCCCGGCGGGCCTGCAATGGCAGGCTCCGCCTCCCAGCCTCTGATCTCTGAGTCTCCCGAGGAAGTCTTTGCTTCGCTCTTGTCGGATCCCTCTGAAGCCAGACCCCGTCCCGCCCATTCGAAGTTTATTAAGAAATTAGATGAGATCCCTGAGGTTATCCTTCCTCCTTCCCTCCCGAGAAAATCGGCAATAGCATTATCTGAAAGAGGACTTGTTGGTCAGTTTACAGGCCTTTGGCCTTCTCCTCGCACTGTGCAAAAATGGGTGGAGCGAAACTGGAGCCCAATGATTCAAGGAGAGATCGCCATCAGATTCTGCGGGAGAGGATTTTCCACCTTCCTGTTCGAGTCAAAAGAAGACAAGATCCTCATCTTCCGCAATGGCCCTTACTTCATGGACACAAGAGGGCTTTATCTGAACAGATGGACCCCGGACTTCGACCCAGAAATGGACATCCCAAATGCTGTTCCTGTGTGGGTGTGACTGCCTCATCTCCCCCTACACTGCTGGGGGGATGAATCTGTCAAAGCAATCGGCAATGCAGTCGGAAAATACATAGATAGATCAGAACCAAGGGAGAATATGCATGCATGCGCAAGGATTTGTGTTGAAGTCGACCTGGGGAAAGGACTGCCCGAAGCAATCAAGCTAAAGGTGGATCAATGGATGCACATTCAGCAGCTAGATTACGAACAACTACCTTTTAAATGCAAGGTATGTCACGAGTACGGCCATTTCGCCAATAGATGTAGTAAGCTAAAAGTAATTGATGTAGAGCATAATGAGGAAAATGCAGGGGGTTCTTGGGAACAAGTTAAAAGGAAAAAGCACAATCCGGGAACTAGTTTCTCAGCTCCGCTGACATCAAGCCTTCCCCCTCCTCCCCCCCCTCTCAGACTTCCACTCCCTTAATCCATTTGAATCTCTATCAGCAGAAGTCCCATCCTCTCCCCCTCAATCCCCCCGCCCTGCTTCCCCGCGCTCTTTCCCTCCTCTCTCTCCTACCCCCACCATTGAAAGAATTCTAACCAGAAACAAGGTAAGGGAAGTGAACCAACCCTCAGATCCCCAGAGAAAAGCTAGCAGAAAATCAAACAAAGAACTGAGAGATGAAGCAGCTGCTAAGAAGATGGCAACCGGCTCTCAGCAACCCATGGACTTATTTCTAGGCAAGTTAAAAGGGAATGGCGAAAAGGCCAAGGAGAAAGCAGGACTCCACCCAACAATGGGTAAATAATGAATTTGGTCTCTTGGAATTGTAGGGGAATGGGCTCTTCCCTAAAGGTGAAAGCAATCAAGGATCTACTGATTCAGGAACAGCCAGACATTCTCCTAATCCAGGAGACCAAATCCACCAAGCAGGACTTCACCTCACAAACTCAAAGATTCAAAAATTATTCAGGCACCTCAAAAGGCTCAGATGGGGCCTCAGGGGGAATAGGCACATTATGGAACAAAAACAACTGGGAAATCAGCAACTCTCAGCTTTGCAACTGGTGGATAAGAACAGATTTAAGGAATAAGAGCACTCAAGAGGTCTATTTCATATATAACATATATGCACCCAATCACTACAGAGACAAAATCAGCTGTTGGAACACCTTAGAAGCAGACCTCTCCTCCATTCAGAGCAGCCTAATAATTCTTGGGGGCGACATGAATCTAATAAGGCAGGTGGAGGAAACATTTGGCGGTAACTTCCACCCAGATCCATCTAGAGACAAGCTAGAAACAATAATCCAGCTCTTCAACTTGATCGACACCCCTTTGTCGAATGGAAAATATACCTGGACCAATAAGAGAGCAGGCTCTCACAACATCAAATAAAGGTTAGACAGATTTCTAATTCAGGAAGGGTTGGCCAGGAACTTCCAGGTAATTAAAAGCCACACAATTCACGGAACAGCCTCAGATCATAAAGCAGTGGTCCTCTCTCTGATTAAAGGAACAAATCTAGGCCCCCTTCCTTTTAAATACAATAAGCACTGGGATAACTATGAAGAATTCAGCACTCTTGTGCAAAATCAGTGGGCAAAAGAAATATCAGGTTCAACTACATGTGGGAAACAAAACTAAAACATCTAAGGTCAGTCATCAAACAGTGGGCGAGAGAGCTGGCAAGATCAGAAAGGAAGAAGAGAAACGACCTTCTATCGGAAATGGAGAAATGGCACAAGGAGAAAGAACAAACTCAGCCCACAACGGAAGATATAGAAAAGGAAAAGAGCATGTTCATGGAGCTCTACAGGCAAAATCGTGTGGAGGAAGAGGATCAAAGAATGAAATCCCGCTGTCTTTGGTTGAAAGCAGGGGACAAGAACACCTCTTTCTTCCACAATAACGTCAAGACCAGAAGAGCCAGAAATCAAATTGACAAAATAGAAGTGGAAGGGAGAGAACTCCACGAACAAGAAGAGATAAAAAAGGCAGCCTTCGACCACTTTCAGGCTCTCCTTACAGCAGATCACCAACATCACGACAACGCATCATTCCTCAGCTTAATTGAAAGCAAAATTAAGGAGGATCATAACAGAGAGCTGGAACAAGAGCCCACCGAAGACGAAATAAGAGAAGCTACCTTCAGCATGCAACAAGACAAGGCCCCGGGGCCGGATGGATTTTCAGTAGCATTCTACAGGCAGCATTGGGAAACCATAAGAAAGGACTTTGTGAGAATGGTGAAAAACACATTCAAAAAGCATAAGATGGGGGACTATACGAAATCCTCTCACATCGCATTAATTCCCAAGGAAGGAAACCCCAAATCATTTGATAGATTCTGCCCCATATCACTGTGCAACGTCTCGTACAAGATCATAACAAAAATCATCGCCAACAGGCTCAAGAATCTCCTCCCTATCATAATATCCGAGAACCAGGGTGGCTTTGTCCCTAAGAGACAGATTATAGACAATGTTATTCTTATTCAGGAAGCCATTCACAGCAGTCTCATCAAAGGAGAACGAGGAATGATCATTAAATTGGATATGGCTAACGCTTTTAACAGAGTGGACCACTCCTTCTTAAGAGCAGCATTGAGAAAATTCGGGTTCTCCTCGAAAGTAGTCGACATCATAAGTGGGTGTATCTCTAACCCATGGACAGCCCCGCTGATCAATGGCCGTCCAAGCAATTCCTTCAAAAGCACCAGGGGTCTTAGGCAAGGGTGCCCTCTTTCCCCTTTCCTTTACATAATTATGGCGGAAACTCTAAGTGTACACCTAGAAAATCTCCGCCTCAAGAGAGAGATAATGGGGATAAGCATTGAAAGAGGAATAAAGGAGATAAACCACTCCTTATTCGCGGACGATACCCTTCTAATTGGGGGAGCTTCCAGCTTGATGGCGAGGAGATTCAAAAGAGTCCTGGACGCTTTCCTTCAGGTTTCAGGTGGAAAATTAAACAACAGGAAATACAAAATCTACACTTGGAACGTGCCACACCCGATACAACAAAGCATATCCCAAATCTTTGACATCCCGCTCCAAAGAAATTGGAGTTCTTTCTCCTACTTGGGCTTACCACTGGCAAAGGACCACATTAAAGCAGAGGTATGGACAAAACACATTGAGAATATGAGAAGCCTCCTCCAAAGTTGGGGAGTTTCCTGGCTAAACCTAGCAGGCAGAACTATCCTTATAAAGGCTGTCCTATCAGGACTGCCAATCTACCAATATGCGGTTATGATGGCCCCAGCAAGCATCCACAAGCACATGGAACTCATAATGAGAAGCTTCCTCTGGCAGGGAGGAAAGCAGGACACTAAAAAGTTCAGCTTAGTTAACTGGGGACAGGTCTCCCTCCCCTACGAAAAAGGAGGCCTCTCAATAAAAATTCCTAGCTTCTCTAATCAGGCTCTGGGGCTAAAATTGATTTGGAAGATCATCTCAAGCAAGGGATCATGCTGGGTGGAGACCATAAAAAGAAAATACCTCAGTGGCCCAAACTCTAACATCCTCAACGATCCAATAATAGACAGACCCTGCACTCCAGTATGGCGTTTAATCAAAAGAGTTCTGCCTCATTTTAGAGAGAATGTATCCAAGCACCCGAGCAATGGAAAGGACACCAAAATTTGGGCTGACAGGATTATGAACACTAATCCAAGGAATCTCCAACATGAGCTAAGGCCTTTACAGGATTGGATGGAAGATAGAAGGGTAATCACACTGTATGACATCTCTTTATGGAACCACAATAGATGGAGTGACTGGAAAGAGTTGCAGTTACCCCAGGAGCTTAAAGAACTATGGATCCATCTG
>APFE030288952.1:42571-59270 GCA_000404065.3 Pinus taeda | reverse complement strand
AAGATTATTCTATTAAAATTAAAAAGAGAAAAAATATGTACAAAGAGGATTGAACCTCTGAGGGAGCCGTAGCCATCCCTCTGTCAAGAAACCTTTGCAAAAAATGTTGTTCCTTCTGTTTACAAAAGTAGTAATCATAACCTTAAAACCTGAACAAACCTATATAGACCCAAAACTAAACAGTACATAACTAATTATTGTCCTTTAGCATCATTACAAGAAAGGAGATCCAAAACAAAATCCATGCATATGATCAGCTACAAGCTGGAATTGTTCGGTACCGAGCACCCTGAGAATTAACAACGAAATCTGGAAATCCAAAACTGAATTACTATCCTGAAGCTGCAGGCAAATGGAATTAAACCTACTTAGGCTCACCAGTAGCATTATCGTTGACCTTGTCCGGGGAGCGCTCCCAGGTAACCATCACCTCGTCTTCGACTTCCATCAAATTGCCTTCCGGAGGAGGCCTAAGGTGCAGGACGTTGTCATAACGGTTCACTGGCTCACAGGCAATGATATGCTCTTGAGGAGAGTCCCGCTGAGTGCAGGCCTCTCCTTGACAATCCTCTTCCTGCACCATAGTAGAAACCTTGAGGACAGCTTCCGCCAAGCTACTCTGAGAAATACTAGCGTTCTGAGAAGGCGATTGATCCTTCGAGGCTTCATTTGAGCTGGCGAGCTCATCTTCTTCCTCCGAGAAGATGACCGTGATTAAGGCAGAGATGAGCGGTCTGTTGAGCCTGCTTTTGAATTTGAACCTGGAGGCAGCGAATTGTTTAGGGAGGGACCAGACTCATCTAAGGTTGGCGAAGAAGGCGAGGCCATGACTAACGGGGATATGCGATGAGGTGCAGGGCTCCCCCGCCCTCCCGGCCCTCCCCAGGACCCCGAATTACTCCCGCGCCTGGGAATGCCCCATTGACGGGGGGCCATGATCAAATAAGACAGCAAAATGAAAAAGCTCAAAGACTGAGGGTACGGGAAAAGCGACTTAAAGCTTGTAGGAACCCAGAATGAAGACCAAACTGAAAGATGCGAGACCCAGACTCTGAGCTCACATGAGAAAGACCCGGCTAGCCGACAATGCCCAGCCACAACCGAGTGAACCCAATTCCCAACCCAGACCCCTGCAACAGGGACAGAGACCAAATTTCTTACAGAGTATATGCCGAAGACTGACCTGAGACACCAGACACAAAAGGTGAAATCTGATCTAGAGCACTCAGCACCTATGCAAAGCAACAGAATAGAATTCCTTAGGCTGATCAACTGGGGACTGTTATGAGTCCATGGCGGCTTCCCCTGAGACCAGGACCACCAGAGGCGACCACTGCTATCAGAGAGCGAACACACTGCGAAATATCTTAAAAGAACCAAAGCAAATGAAACCAGAAGATTGCGCGCCATCCTGTTAACCTCCGTTTGCGTACCTTGGGCTCGTGCATGCATTAATGATAAATGAATTTCTGCCTTATACCGCCTAACCTTGCTTGTATGCTTTCCAGTTGTCAGTTGTGCATGCATAAGCATTAACAACTATTAAAGACACCCGCATCCGGGGTTGCTATTTTCATATTAACAGTGCAAAGTTAATCAATTAATGGATTGAGATTGCACTTTTCATTTTTTTATTAGATAGTGTTGTATTATCCATTAAAAGGCTAATAATATTGTGATGTTCAAATCAAATGTACATGTGTCTTTGAAATTATCACAATTTAACAATCCTATCCGCCTCCCTTTGCACCTTTTGGGGCAATTACTAGTTTATTATTGTATGCGGTGTTGGTGCAAGCAAATAGCAGAACGACGATCTATATATCTTTACACTTCCCACTTCCCCTTACAATCCTCTCCACATTTTTATGGTAGGCTCTCAAATTCTTCTCCACCCACACATTTCGAGTCCCAGTTACTTCAGCCATTCCAAGTTTCTCACTTTCAATTTCTATTTTTGTAATCATTTGGCATTCACATACCCAACGCCTGCATCCTCGTTCCCCAAAACCCACTCTGAAATTCATATTGATCAAGATCACTGTTATTCTTCTGCAACTATGATGGTTTCTTCTCGTGCCTCCTCCTCCACTGCATCCTATCAATGATTCAATAGTAGCATCTATGGCATTTTTATCAACCACCGTGGCCCCGACACCAAGGATACGTTCGCTAGTTGTCTCTACCGTCATCTTCTGGAAAAACATGTCACGCCATTTTTAGACCAGGAGGAATTGGAAGGACTCGATTTTCCTTCCCAAATAGTCGGCGCTATTCAAAGTGTCTCGGTCCATGTGGCTATCTTCTCTACATCTTACACAGATTCACCATGGTGCTTGCGTGAAATCGTCCTCATGTTGGAGTCGGAGCCTCCTATTATTCCTATATTTCAACACGTTGAGCCTACTGACCTAAGGCAGACATATCACAAGAAAACATGAGTGTACACTAAGGCCCTTAAGGAACTACAAATGATGAAAATGCTCAACCTTCAAACTGATGAATAGAAGTCATGATATAGCTCTGCCACTCTTCAAAAATGGAGAAAAGCTCGATGTAGCAGACATAAGTGGGTTTGAAGGACAAGTTTAACGGGTAAGACATCCAACTCCCTTTCTATGGATATTATTGGTGTACATGCACCTAGTTAGCCTTAATTAGCTTAAGTTCATCTCTAGTTATTGCATGTGATGTGCACTTGGCTTTATTTAGTTAACTTAGTGCTTACATGTAGTGTGCACTTAGCTTTAGTTAGCTAACTCGAGTGCTTACATGTGGTGTGCGCCTCACTTTAGTTAGTTAACTCTATTACTTGCATTTGTTGCATATGCACAGAACATAAAGCACACTTAGGTTTATTTAGCTTTAATTCTCCATAGTTGTACAACTAAGCTTAACTTAGTTTCTTTATGTATTGATTCTCAAATCAATATTGAGTAATCAAATTCATTTTCGATTTCAACTTAATTTTTCAATTTCTTGCAAGTTTGTGCAATTATTCTTTAGTTAGATATATATTTATGTTCTAATAATTTGAAATGGTATCAGAGCTACAGGGGCTTGGAGAAGGTGCATGAACAATATTTTGCAGGTTTGAAGATCAAAGAATTGGAAATTATTCAGATATTTGATATGCAGATCAAAATATTAGAGAACTGTCGTAATTGTTTCTACAACTATAAGGTGAAAGAATGGAGTTCTCATCTTCAACTATTCTTACTCTATATAACTACTTCCAATTGAAGCCAAATATTTTGCTTCACCTCAAAGGTAAAGGCTTGTATCAAATAGTTATGAATACTGAAGTTGAACCAACTTCCGCCATTGAAAAATCCAAATACTTCAACAGGATGGACGAGGCTTTTGGTCTTATATTATTGTCCATATCTACAACATTGTGTTTCCATGTAGACACATGTAGCACTCCGAATGTGGTTTGGACAAACTTGGAGAATTTATTTAGAAAGAAGGATCACATGCGAGCTCATATTCTTGAAAATGAGATAAATTCCTTAGATCCAAACAACTTTGAGAACATTCAAGATTTATTTACGAAATTCAAATCATTGCTTCTACAGTTACATGGTTGTCAGATCGATAAATCCAAACAAAAAGGTCAATTGATCCTTTCTATTTTATCTAAATTAGGCTCTGAATATGTTGTTTTCATTTCTACATTTCATACAGTTAGACTTGTAACTGGAGATAAATGGAAAATTCCCGAACTTGATGCATTTATTGAGTCTCCCATTAATGATCATGATAAGCTCATCAAAGTGGGTTCATTAAAGTTTCCAAATTCACATGCACTTGCCATGCATGAGAAAGAAAAGTCCAACTCGAAACCAAATCAGAAATCCAAAGGCAAAGGAAAGGCAATAGATCCAGATCCAAGAAAGGGAGGACATCCCAAACCTCTATATGATTCTTTCAGATCCAAGGGTAAGAAGGGAAAGAAAGGAAACTCTAAATGTCATTATTGTAATAGAGGTTATCATCTTGAGTCCTCTTACATGAAGAAGACTATTGATCTAATGGAAAAGACTCTTCAACAAAGTAATCTTGGTCATCACATTCCAGAAAGTCCCAAGAATAAGACAGAGGAAAAACCATGAAAGACAAGGGATAATGGTCATGCTTTGATTTCCATTCATTCTACACTACAAGGATGGATCATCGATTTAAGATCTTTGCATCATATGGCTTCTTCAAACGAATCATTTCCTTATCTACATGCATACTGAAGACCTCCTATTATTCTCAAGGGGGACCATTTTGCAGTTGAAGCAACTGGAAAAGGAACAGTGCAATTCGAAGATGGAAGTTTTGAGAATATCTTGCATATTCCAAGGCTTGCTGTGAATATTCTTTTAGTGTATCAGATGACACACACAGGCACCGAAAGGAAAGTGGAATTTACCCCTGATTCCATGAGCATTAATGTTATGCAAACCAAATTGAAGATTGGATATGGCGAGGTAAATGATCAACCTCGTTCGTATACATTTCTAATTATGTTCCTCAATCAGATTCTATTTTTCTACATATGCATGCAAATGAAGAAAGTAGGATTTGGCACAAGATATTTGGGAACTTTAATTTCAGATATATGCAACAACTTAGCAAGTAGAGGATGGTCCAAATACTATCATCCATTGAATTTTCAAATGGTGTTTGTAATGGATGTGCTCTTGGAAAGCATCCACAGGACAAGTTCAAGAAAGGGCATGCATGTACAACCTCTTCACCTTTGGAGCTTGTACATAGTGATATCATGGGTCCATTGCCAATACTTTCAATGAGAAAACCAAGATATGCATTTTCATTTATAGATGATTACATGAGATTCACTTGGGTTTACTTCTTGAAACTTAAGTATGAATTTTTTCAACATCTAAAGATTTTCAAGGCACATGCAGAAAATCAATCTGGAAAATGCATCAAGATACTCCACACAGATAATGGGAAGGAATTTGTTAACAAAGATATCCAAAATATTTGTAAGGAAGCAGGCATACAGTTCCTTACACTTCGCAGCAAAATGGGGTGGTCGAAAGAAAGAATAGATCTTTGAAAGAGATGGCCATTTGCATGTTGCATGCAAGATCTCTTTCATAAAACTTGTGGGTTGAAGCTATCAATTGTGCCTCATACATCTAGAATAGATCTCCTCATAAATTTGTTACTGGAAAAACACCTTTTGAGGCTTGGACTAGCATGCAACCTAAAGTTAGTCATTTATGCATTTTTAGATCTTGAGCATGGGCCCGCATTCCTACAAAGAAGAGAAAGGATTTGGAGCCTCAGAGTAAGGCATGCATGTTTGTTGGATATTATGATGAAGTTAAAGGGTACATATTGCTTGATTTCAACACTGAAGTGTTGTTTATTGAAAGGAGTGTAAAATTTGAAGAAGATGCTTTGCATGCACCACCAAATGAACCTGTTATAAAGTTGCCCTCACCATTAATTGATGAGTATGTAGATGGTACTTCAGATCAAAATTTTGATCTAGATGAGCCTTTTCTTGTAACACCTGTTGGACCACCAACTGTTGAACATCGAGATCATACTTCCTCATGTAGTTCGAAATATTCTCGACCACTTTCAGCCAAAAAATGGTGCAACATGAGTGATCTCCTAGATGATTCTGCCACTATACCTCGGTTTGAGGAAGATCTACAAGCACTCTTAGCTATGGAGTCATGCATTCCCATGCATGCTTATATGATGCATGCATCTGATCCATAGACTTACGCAAAAGGAGTTGGGCATCCTTAATGGGAAGCAACTCTCTCATTGAGAACCAGACTTGGGATCTGGTTCCACTACCTTCCAATCGTAAATTTGTGAGGTGCAAGTGGGTTTACTGAACCAAGAAAGCAGTAGATGGCCAAGTTAGTAGATATAAGGCACGGTTGGTGGCGAGAGGTTTTTAGTAGGTACATGGTGTTGAATATGATGAGCCTTTTTCTCCAGTGGAAAAGATGGATTCCATTCACCTAGCTCTCTCCATTACAACAACAAGAGGATGAGAGGGGCATCATATGGATGTGAAGAATGCCTCTCTTCATGGTGATCTCGATGAGGAAATATACATGGAGCAACCACAGGGATATGTGGAAAATTCATCTCTGGTATGCAAACTAAAGAAGTCTCTCTATGGCTTCAAGCAGGCACCTAGAGCATGGTATGCAAAGATGGATTCTTATTTATTATCTCAAAATTTTGTACACTGCAAATCTTATTCCAATGTTTTTTTTGAATAAAATTGACTCCTTGTTGATCATAGTACTCTACGTAGATGATCTTTTGATAACAGGTAGCTCAACTTATGCCATTGTTGAGATTGAAACTGCATTGCATAAGTGGTTTTCTATGATAGACATGGGCTTGCTAAATTTCTTCCTTGGATTAGAGATCAATAAGAGTAGTGATGGGATTACCATTTCTCAACCAAAGTATGCTAGAGATCCTTTGGCATGATTTCACATGAGTGACTGCAAGCCAGCAACCTCACCTTTCTTATTAGGGATAAAGCTTGAGAATGGAAAAGACACACCATTTTTTGATTACACATCGTATCATCATATTGTAGAAAATATTATTTTTCTCGCTCACTCCCGTCCAAATCTCTCATATGTCATAGGAGCAGTCTCCATATACATGCAAGAGCCACATGATTTGCACTAGAAATTTAAAAAGTGCATCCTTCGATATGTCCAGGGTATAATCACCTATAGGATTCATTATGCAACAATTTTTTCTTTGGATCTCATTGGGTTCACATATTTAGATTGGGCTAGCGACAACATTCATCACAAGTCCACCTCTCGTTATGTACTTACACTAGTAGAAAATGAGAAATTAGTGACTAGGTGACTACAAAGTTAGTCACTACAATTTTTTTAAGTGAAATACTACCAAAAATAAACTATCTTAAGTGACCCATATAAAAACAACTAACATAAATTACTAATTTTGTCTCGGATTAAAATATACAACTAACTAATAAGTAATACAACTAAAAATAACTAACGCAAATTACTAATTTAGTCTAGAAACAAAAATATGACTACCTAACAAGTACTACAATAATGAAAATCAGTCATTTATGTTAGTCATTTTAATTATGCATGGAAACTTCAAGATGATGATCCATGTAAAGAAAACCTAGTCAATAATATTTGCCTAACAAGAAGCTTGAGAGTGTGCTTGGATTTGTAAAGTAAACACATATCAAAAATTAAAAAGGAAACTTAAAAGTGTCCTTAAATTTTTAACATAAACACATGTCAAAACCTTCCATGGCGATAAATTTAACCTCTTTCTCTAAGGGCTCTTATAGCCACCTCAAGGTACTAGGAAAACACTAATATGATTAGTGAAAATATAGTTCATAACCGCTTGTCACCATATAAATTTAGCCCTAATTCGAGAAGCCACAATATTTTTTTATTCATTGATGCTTGTGAAGGAGGATCAACCTCAAAAAGGTCATGAAGAAAGCTTGGAAATAAACCTTCTTGAGATGGTCATATGGTCACAAGAATTTGTTGATGGGAATGAACAATTATACCTTCTTTTTTGAAGTAAACCCCAATTAGTCATTGTTGTAATAAGAAATGACCAACCCAACATTTAATAGAGAAACACCTTTCCAAAATTCCCAAACATTGACATAGATCATGTGCATCTCTAGAGGCGGAGTTCACTAAGTACCTCAACGGAGTTAGTTTATAGTATTTGAAGGGTCGAGTTCCTGAACTATTAAGGCCAAATCCATCATTTAGTGAACCTAGTTCATGATATTCGCATGGGACGGATTATGGGTTTATAAGGGTCTAGTTCATGAGTTTTTCAAAGACAAGAGGTCATCGTTTGTTGGGGCCGAGTTTCATCATTTTCTAGGGCTGAAATAATTAGAGTAAAAAGAAATTCTCAATGTGTATAAGTTGAATTTATCCAGTGTGAGGATGCCAAATTACCAATCTAATTTTCGGACAAATTTCAAGGCGGGAGAAGGGTGAATTGATGGTAAAAGGAGGTCGAATTGTTCCTTTCAAGACTACAACAAATAAGACGATTTTATGGGCCGAATTACATTAAGGAAGATGGCCGCATTTCCTAGCCAAATTCTGAGTGAAAGGGTCGAGAAATGCAATATTTTGGGTAAGTATTTTTTTGAAATGTTATATAAAATTCTTCGAAGAGTTCCTTCAATAAAATAATACTAGATTTGCAACATTTTCATTTCTGGTTTGTGCATTTTATTTAATTGTTGGTGATTTTCTTTATGTGAAATTTCTATAAATTTTATCGATATTTTGGAATAAAAATGGATGTTATATATTTCTGAATTAAAACCCTTGAAATTTCAGTAGATAACAATAAAGTGATATTAAATTTTATGAATGGATTAGAATTCTATTGACCCTTATGATTCAGGTGTAGTCAATAAGAAGCCTTCATACGCATCTTCACTTTTCTCTGAGGCCACCCTGGTGCTGGGGTTTAGTCCATGGTGATTTAATAGTATTTACATGCCACGATGCTTATGGAAATTGGGTGGTGCCTCCCTACTAACATTTTTTTTTACCACTTGATCATCCTTCAACTGCCCCCTTTTTGTAGCAAAACATCGTGTGTGTGTGTGTGTGTGTGTATGATAAAGTTGCATACATCGGTGTTGTTGGTGCTATGGAATTGCATCTTCAACTATAAGATGTTCTCCGTTTGTCTTTTCTCTCTCCTTAGGAAAGGATTTCAATTTATATTAAGATTTTGTTTATCTTCACCGTTTATTCTATGTAATAGGGTAGATAAATGTTTTCCCTAGTTCACCCTAGGGTTTCCATACAATTTCATGTTTAGTATGCAACCAGATGATAACAATAAATTGTAATAATCAATACTACAGTTATTGTTCACATTATAACTCTAGAGTCACTCAAAATATGATTGCAATGGCATTAATATGACAACAATACTATATGATTTCCCACTATGTAATTCAACAGTTCATCGTCAGATGGACCGAGTCCACAATTACAGTCAAAGTATATCTGGTTTTAACAAAAACTGAAAAATTCAACAATTTATGACTAAATACTTCACTACACTAATTTCTATGGTATAACATTGTCAGAAAAGAAATAAAATCTAATTCCTAATCTAATGAACCTAGGCCTTTAGGTAGTTCTGATTCTTTCTTGTTGCCTGCCCCAAGCAATGCCTTCCCTCACCTCTGATTTTACTTTGTTGTGATTGATATTAAGTTCATCTAGAAATCAAAACCTTGAACCACAAAAGGTACCATGCAAAGTCTGATCCAATGCGAACTTGTCATAGGAAGCTTCGAGTAGTTCCATCAACCATAGACCCATGATTTTTCACCAAAGGAACTTGTTTTCAAAGCCTCCTAATTATGGATTCAACCCTAACCCCTAAAATTTATCGACAAGATGTTGACAGACCATGGACTTTGATAATTGGACCTCTACACTCTAAAACAATCCTAGAACTTGATCTCATGCCACAAATCAATGACTGATCTTAGACAAAGTTCTGATCTCCGAAACTAGCCACCAAAACCTTCGTGGGACCTACCGTAGGGGATTGACATCTATTCTTGATAGACAGAACAATCTGGCGAGTGGTAGAGAGAGACTTTGTTTTCATGCAAATGGTATTCTTAAGAGGCTAGAAAGTTAATTTCCCACAACAACAAGGTTTTGTTACCGATAGAAGGCAACCTATTGAACTTGCTACCTGCAATACCAACATCACAGAACTTGTTGCAGAGACAAATTAATTTTCACAGAATTTTTTGGATTAATCATCATATATATTGCTACCTCAGATAGAAATATTGTGCCCAAACAAATAGAATAAAGAGAAAGGTGTTAACTAGGGTGAAATCTTTCACCACAATAATTAACCAGAGAGAAAGGGGTCTTAAAACCCTAAGAGAAAATGCTCAAAAATAGAATGAGATGATCCACAATGATGCTCCAAAATGAATTAAATCCCCCTATATTTATAAATTTACAAGAGGGGTCTCTTATGCTTAATTGATTGAGTAAATTTTACTTTAAGCCCCAATTTTGGGTTTAAATTGGATATTTTGGAGTTTTCCCCTTTATTGAGGACTATAGCCTATGAGGATCGATAGGATATTGTGTCCTTCATTCATCCTCAATTTGTAGAGGAAACTGCATTTTATCTTAACTCTCAAGTTTGTAACCACATTGAAAAGTTCAAGGAGCTCTTTGCCGACATGATTCTCGAGAAAAAATATGTTTACCTCTCCCAATACAAGTTAAAAAGAAACTACACAAACTTACGACAATTATTATTGATTGACATCTCATGTATGTCATATCTTAACATATTCAGTAAGTTTATGGGAGTCCTTTGTGTTAAATTTCCACGACCTTGGGTCTAGGTAGAGTCTTAAAATCACTGACACTACCAAACCAAGAATCTCAACCATAAATTACTTTGCATAACGGAAATATAAAGCAGTAAATCACATATGCACAAGTATACAAAATTTTTAACAAAATTTTACAGTATGTACAATCCGTAAAAATTGTACAATATGTATAATCCTAATATTCGTTATATTAAACCAAATCTGAATAATACAACAGTCTATGGTATACAAGATACAATGATAAACATTGTTGCAGCTTATATGTTGTATCTCACCCTTTCGGTCCTTCGCTTCCATACTGGTCACTAGTAGTGCTTAGACCATCAAGGCCACTACACATCGAGACTTTAGGAGGGCTGCCACCTAATAATGTTGCAATTCACTTATGCTACATGTACATAGGCTCACCAAACTACTCTCTAGGTTGGTCAATACTTGAGCTCCAATTTGTCTTATAGTAGCCTCTTTCGTCCATCAAAGAGCTACTCATAAGGCTCCAAAATTCACCCAATAACACATCAACAATGTCCTTATTGTTTGCTGCTCTAGGGATACTTTGGGTAGCCAACACACTACCCTCCAATCATATCAATGGAAGACAATCATGTCACTACCAGTTTTTCTCCTAGGAAGAATCTTCACCTCCTTAGAAGATCCTCCACATGGTACCAATAGACTGCTACAATCACGATCGAATTTTGATCAACACTTTGACCTAACACACATAAATTTTTTCTCCAAGTCTGTTGTCCTCATGCTCCCCTTGACTGTCACTAGTTAGGGCATATTTTGAAGGGTGCAACAACCACTAACCAACCCCTGAACAACCCACAAACAACCTTCATGAATTGTTACCTAGCCTTGGGATAACCCTCCTCTACCACGTTATTGTTGTAGGCTTGAACAAACCCACTAAAACCTCCCTTCACACACCTAGTTGTGGTGTTGTGGCCTGCGGCCTAACACACAACAATCCTGTAGCAAACGACTAGCAAGATGATAGAGATCTATCACTAAAATGTTTCCGAAAAGACCTGAATTTTCCCTTACTTAACTCGACCTCCATGTAAGATAAAATAGAACCCAAAATAGTCAACAAGAAGCTCCCACGCTACCTCTTCTCCACATTGTCATGTCCTTTATCTGCGGCCCAATCAATCTAGGGAATCTGAGCTCCCTTTCTCCTCCAACGAGTTCCTCTTTGATGTATATGTGTTGCACAAGATGGATACTTAAAATGACTCCACTTCACCTCATATTTACACAAAATTAGGGCTCCACAAATTCATAAAGGGACACATCAATTGCTTAAATTTTACATCAATCCTACATGACTTGAAAACCAATAATTACTAGTCAACCTCAAAAATTATAAACTTTGTTTCTAGAATTCTGATTTGAGTGATCTTTGGAGCATTGGAATCAGCTCTCCAAGATATATCACCTCAAATATTCCTAAGCTAAAATTCATCATGGTTTTGACCCAAATCCCGATGGGTGCAAAACCCCATACCTAGGTTCCAAGCCCACAAGTGACCCTTGTGGCACTTTTGTGTGAAATCCATGCACAAAACCATAGGTAGGTCTGCCCACCTAATATAGGGTCTAAAAAAAATTTCCCAGGGGTGCTACCCAGACCCCGTAGAGGGGGGCTACTCAACATTCTCCCACTTGTTGTTTTCTTTCCACAAGGGCCCACAAGAGAGCTCAGTCATTGATCCAGCCTTGCAATTCCCATTGTTTCTCTACATCAAGAGAACTTCTTACAGCTCACAGATTTTTTCAACACATCTGCAGTATTCTTCAAAGTGTCCACCTTTACCAGCAACATCTTTTTGTCTTCTATCATATCCCTCACAAAGTGATATTGAAAAACAATGTGCCTTGTCTTTGAATGATAGGAAGGGTTCTTTGCCAAGAAAATTTCACTTTGGATATCACAGTCTATCCTTATAGCTCATTGTACTAACCCCATACTTGAACACAATATCGGTAACCAAAATGCTTCCTTGCTTGCATGAGTGGTTGCCATGTGTTTTGCCTCTGTAGTTGACAGTGCCACTACAGATTGTCTCTTGCTCATCTAACTAACTGCACCTCCAAATAGGTTAATCACATACCCACTTGTAGATATTCTCTGATCCATATCTCCAACCCATTATGCATCAACAAAGCGATGGATGTCCAAAACTTTGTCCAATCCTGGTCTTCCTTGGTAACACAAACCATAATCACTAGTTCCACGCAAATACCTGAAAACCCGCTTCACTGTTGTCCAATGCTCCTTCCTTGGTTTTCACATAAACCTGCTCAATACTCCCACTGCATGTGCAATGTCTGGTCTAGTACAGACCATCACATACATCAGGCTACCAACTGCACTTTTATATGGAACACAAGACATGTCCTCTTCCTCTTCTTGTGTCTTGGGACACTATTCAACAAATAAATTTACACCTACAGGAATAGGAACCTTCATCGGTTTACTATCCTGCATATTAAACCTTTGTAGTATTTCCTTGACATACTTCCTCTGGTTTAACCAGAACTTCCTCTTTGCCTATTCTCTTTTAATTTCAATGCCCAAAATATAGTTTGCAGCACTAAGATATTTCATGTCAAATTTGGAGGACAATTGGGTCTTCAAATCCTGGATAATTTCTTTGTCATTTCCAACCAGCAACATATTATCCACATACAAGACCAGATAAATAACATAGTCACCAATTAATTGAAAATACACACAGTGATATGCTTTACTTCTGGTGAAGCCAAGTCCCCGTATAAATGTATCAAATTTTTGATACCACATCCTTGGCGACTGTATTAACCCATACAAAGACTTTTTTTTAACTTGCATACTAGTTCTTTCTTACCCTTTGCCGCAAAGCCTTTAGGTTTCTTCATGTAGATCTCTTCTTCTGGATCCCCATGAAGAAATGTTGCCTTCACTTCTGTTTGTTCTACCTCAAAATCAAAAGTAGAAGTTACCTTGGCAACAGGATAAAAAATATCACCAAAATCAATTCCTGGCAGCTGGGAATAACCTTTTGCTACCAACCAAGCTTTGTATTTCTCCACCTTTCCTTCTGCATTCATATTCTTCTTGAACACCCATTTGCTGCCAACGAGTTTCCTCCAGCCGACAACTCCACCAGATCCCAAGCCTCATTTCTGTGCAAAGATGTCATTTCATCAACCATGGCCTCTTTCCAGAGTTTTCCATCCTCTAAATCTATTGCTTCCTTCATAGTTTTGGGATCATCATCAGTAATAGATAAAACAAAATTTGAATAGAAAGAAAATGGACTATACCTTTATGGCCGCCTTCTTCCTCGAACTAGTGTTCTCACAATTAGAGTTCGTGTCTCTTCATCTTTTGATTCCTCGTCTGCTATAGAGTCTGACTCTTCCTCCTTTAGCTCAAACTCTATCTTCTCAGGTTCCTTTGATGGGACTTCATGTTTAATAACATCTTTCACCTCTCTAAACACCACATCTCGACTTTACACAACCTTCCTTGTTACTAGGTTCCAAATCTTATAGCCTTTTAAAACATCCTTATACCCAATAAATATTCACTTTTCAGATTTACTATCCAACTTTTTTATTTTCTCCTTTGGAACATGTATATATGCATCACATCCAAATACCCTCAAATGTGAAAGAGATTTCCTAAGTCTAAAATTAGGAAAAATAAAATATTAATGGGTATTAATATAAAACTGGGTTAGAAGGTTCTAAATGAGATGGATCAAGCCAAATCTAATCTTAACCATTGAAGGACCAACATGAAAAGGATAAGAGGAGGATTGAGGGTCAGTTGGAGAACACACTAGAGTGATCAGTCATTTGATTTTCTAGAGTGGGGTTTTCTAAGAAAATTCAAATCAATGATCAGTTTGCAATGAGGGGCAGTGAGTACTGAACAAAGCGATAGAGATAGTGCCGAGAGACTAGCGCAAAGCGGAGAGAGACAGATGTTGGACTAGAGGGAGCTACACAGAGCCAGAAGGGATTGCGCAGAGGCCAAAAGGGCCTACATCATCAATGCAAAGGGCAGAAAGAGTGACACAGAGGGATGTAGAGGCTACACAGTGCATCAGAGGGTTGACACAAAGGGTTCTGGGTTGACGCTGAGGCAAAGTGGGCTGATGCTGAGCTTCAGAGATTGTTGGAGAGGGTTTCGTGGGGAAGATTTTTTGAATATATGCTTCTGAATAGAGAGGTATTACTGTTGATTATTTTCTCTATCGGGTGAGACAGTTTGGCACCCAGTTGTACTCAGATAAAATGCATAATAAAATAACCCTCAGAATTGTTGCACTGGTTTTCCCGAGTTAGGTTTTTCGAGGGACGAGTTGTCCAAAAATAACAGGGTCACTTGTGTGTTTGCTATTTCTATCAATTTTTGATTTGTAGATGGTTGAGACTGTATTGTGTTTATTTTTATATTTATATGTTTAAATAACTTGTTCATAATTAACAAGTAGGAGAAAGAAACCAGAGAATACAGATAAAATTTCTAACAGGTAATACTTAGAAATTTCAATACTTTGACCTCCAAACCATGAACCCTAGGGCTTGGAGTACCTCCAAAGCTACTCATAAATCAACACTCCCTCTTAGCGAGGGAGGTGCTTCCAAGACTAGGAAGTAACATGTCATCATGGTCACTACTCACAACACTCGTCCAACTCTTGGTGCTCACAATCGTAGCAATCCTTGTACGGTGAACTACGCCCTTCTCGAAAGTGTTGTGTTCACTACTATAAGAAACCTGCTTCTTCTCCTTATCCTGTAATGTCTTCCACTCTCTCCATGATTGATTCTTGGAAGTTGTAGAAGCACCCTTAATCCCCACTGACCATGTGCTCTTCTTGGACTGCAACATTTCCCTCTGAATCTGCAAGCTCCCTCTCAAACTATACTCCTTCTAAGTCTCTCAAACTTGGACCTTCTCGGGAAGGTGTACCTTCTTCTCAGAAACCTGTACCTACTCCTCTGAAGCCTGAACCTACACCTACTCTTGCTTCTTTGGAACCTGCACTTGCTCCACCTTCTTATTTCCATGATCCAAAATCTTGCCTTTCAACGTGTAGAGACCATGCTCTCTAACTCTGAGTACAATCCCATCAGATTTAGAGCCTCTGGGCATAATTATTACCTTCCCATCTGGAAAAAGACATCAAACCCATTATTATCGATCATCAAGACATAGATCACGCTATATGTGGGTCTTGGTACGAATAGTATGTCCTGGACTTGCATCATATATCTTGTCTCCATCCTAAATGGCACAACACCTGATCCTCAGATCTCCAACTGACCCTTATCACCCAACACCATGTGCAACTTCGAGTCCCATTCAACTAGGGTCTCAAAAACCTCTTGTGAGCCTGTCATATGCTTCGTCGATCCACTATCCATTTACCATCCATCCTCATCGATGATACCCTGCGAGAAATGAGAAATCATAGCAAAGTCCTCCTCTTTGAATCTCCTGGAGAGATCATCTATCTCAGCCGAAGTGGCAACACAGACAACCTGCTTTCCTTTCCTCTTCTCATTATCTCCCTTATTCTTCATCGAACATTTTGACGAATAATGACCCATCTCGCCACCATTGAAACACTTAACTCTACTCAAATCCTCCTTTTGCTTGCCCTTCATTCACGCTACAAGTGAGATGTCATCATCTAAAGCCTTTTTTTCAGATGAAGATCCTCGACCCGCAACTATTCCTAAATGAAGTCATCCCATAGCCTATTCGAGTCTGGAAACTTATCCCTGACAACGATCCCTTTGATTAAGGGCTTCAATTCCTCTTTGAACCCTTTCAAGGCAATCCTTACCATATCTCCATTTGAGATAGTCACATCGATGGAAGCAAGCTCATATTTGATATGATACAATCTCATCGGATACGAGTTCACACTTTCACCTTTTATCATCTTGCTAGACTTTAAATTATCCTCAAATACCAGCACCCAGTTCTCGTTCTTATTCTGGAACAAATTCTGAAGAGCCATCCACATCTCATGTGAATTGTTCTTCCTAGAAAAATGAGGTATTAGGGCATCCTTCACACCATCTAGGATGATCAATCTTGCACTCGCATCCAAATATTTATATATTTCCAGCTCCTTAGGATCGGTTGCAAGGAAAATTTTAAGAACCCCCCCTAAATTTACATGTATAATAAATGGGCGAATCTCCATGGTATATAGGAAAAATGGAAGGCAATTTTATCAATAATAT
>APFE030288952.1:20600-37607 GCA_000404065.3 Pinus taeda | reverse complement strand
GATTCACTTAAATAAAACCTATTCTTGAAAATGGGCGATGGAAGGTTGTAACTCCTAATTTCAAGGGCTAAATTTACCTTTTTTACCCTCTCCCTTAAAATAAGGTGGGCTATTTGAGGTGATTTGTAAAAATGTACTATGATACAAAATATTCGCCCACTAAAAATTTAAAACCCCTTAATTTCGCCAAAGGGCGAACATTCGCCCCTAAAATCACCCCCAATCGGTTGGCTTCTTAATCTCTTTCAAGGCGAACTCCCAGAGCATGTTGACTTGCAAGGCTAACTTGATCCTTTCCTTTCAAGGAATATAGTTGGACAATCCCTCCAACTTGTCCTCATACCGGAGACCTACCTGCAACTTCGACATTGTAGTGAGCCCTTCACTTACAATGTGACCAACTCCCTCTCACGTTATACTTCATTGTGCACAACTCTAATTTACTTACTTCCAAAGTAGCTCAAACACCCTCTGATACCATGTTCAATTTCCATGACCTTGGGTCTAGGTTAGAGTCTTAAAATCTTGACACTACAAAACCAAGAATCTCAACCATAAACTACTTTTCACATTGGAAATATAAAGAAGTAAATCACATATGCATAAGTATACACAATTTTTAACAAAATTGTACAATATGTACAATCCCAATCTTCATTATATTAAACCAAATTTGAATAATACAACAATATATGTTATAAAAGATACAATGACAAACATCGATGCAACTTCTATGTCGTATCTCGTCCTACTGGTCCTTCGCCTCCATACTACTCACTAGTAGTGCCTTAGTCCATTAAGGCCACTACACATCAAGACTCCAGAAAGGGTTGCCGCCTAACAATGTTGCATGTACACGGGCTCATCAAACTGCTCTCTAGGCTAGCCAATACCTGAGCTCCAATCTACCTTCTAGTCCATCAAAGAGCTACTCATAAGGTTCGAAACTTAACCCAGTCACTCATCAATAATGTCCTTCTTGTCTGCTTCTTTAGAGATACTTTGGGTATCCAACACACTACCCTCCAATCAAATCAATGGCACCTAATCACATCATTGTCAATTATGCTCCTAGGAAGACTCTTCACCTCCTCAGAAGATCCTCCACATGGCACCAACAGGCTGCTACAATCACGATCAAATTTTGATCAACACCTTGACCTGACACACATCAATTTATGCTCCAAGTGTGTTGTCCTCACACTATCCTTGACTATCACTGGTTAGGGCATACTTTGTAGGTTGCAACAGCCACTAACCAACCCCTGAACAACCCTCAAACAACCTTCATGAACTGTGTCATAGCCTTGGGAGAACACTCCTCTACCATGAGGTTCTTGTAGGCTTGAACCAGACCATGGAAACCTCCCTATGCACACCTAGCTATGGTGTTATGGCCTACAACCTAGCACACAACAATCCTATAGAAAAAAACTAGAAAGATGATAGAGATCTGTCCCTAAAACGTTTCCCAACAGACTTTCCTTTTCCCTTACTTAACTCGGCCTCCTTGCAAGACAAATATAACCCAAAACAATCAACAAGAAGCTCCCACATTGTCTTGTCCTTTATCTGTGGCCCAATCAAGCTAGGGAATTCGAGCTCCCTTTATCCTCCAACACATTCCTCTTTGATGTATATGTGTTGCACAATATGGATGCTTAGAATGATTCCACTTCACCTCATATTTATACAAAACAAGGGGGCTCCACAAATTCATGAAGGGACACATCTATTGGTTAAATTTTATAACAACCCTACACGACTTGAAAACCAATAATTACTAGTCAACTTCAAAAATTCATAACTTTGTTTCTAGAGCTCTGATTTGAGCGATCTTTGGAGCGTTGGAATTGACTTTCCAAGCTATAGCACATTAAATTTACCCAATCTCAAATTATTCATGGTTTTGACCCAAATCACGATTTGGGGGGGGGGGGGGACCCATACTTAGGTTCCAAGCCCACAAGTGACCCTTGTGGCGCTTTGACCTCCAAACCATGAACCCTAGGGCTTGGAGTACCTCCCAAGCTACTCATAAATCAATAGTTTTCTAGTATCATTGATTATATTTTGATATTAAAAAGAAAAAGAAATTGGAAGAGACAACCTTGATTCTTTTTAACTTTTTTGAAATATCTATTGGAATTATCTCTAAAGATGTCGATATGTAGTCTCATAAATTTGACCGTCGGACACATCGTTGCACAATTTTTATTAGTCTTGCAAATTTCATTAAAGGGTGGATGACTAACGTTTAAATATTGGACTTTAAATTGGACACTTCATTAAAAGTTTAAGGGTTCTTGAAAGCTAGCATTTGAGAGTGAAAAACCATACTTGTTTCCTTGGGCTCTTATTTTGGATGTAAACTTTGGGCATAAGATCTTAAAACTAGATCAGTTCAAGTTTCTAGGTACAATTCCTAAATTTAATATGCAGATATATATATAAATATATGGGAGATATTTTTTTTATTTATTTTTTTTTTTTAATTTTTGAGCTCTTCCCATCAAGACAAAATGTTTATCTACAAATAATTGGGAAGAAGATTTTCTTTTTATAATGTTGAAGTTATAATATTTTAGGAATATACTAAACTTTGTCTAAGAAAATAACTCAAAGAAATGTTTCTTAGAGCCATGGTTCATGTATATGTGATACCAGGTCATTTTTCTTATGAGTAGATTACGTAATTTGCATAAAAATATCTAAGAATAGATCACTAAAACATAACTAACTATATTTTTTTTCACTGTATTTACTATTTATGCAAGTGATCAATGTTATTACCCTCTTTCTTCACAACATATGTTGGGTTTAGGTCGTCTACTTGTTTTTCTTATGCAATATGTTTGATAATACTTTGTTTTATGAAATTCATTCTATTTATTGTTACGTTTTATGGAAAATATTTTTTTTGTTGATGCTACAATTATTGTTTTACTTATTTGTTTTCCAATTGCTTGATGTTCAGTTTGTTCATTAACGACGTTGTTGTATGGGCATGGACCATAAGACTCAACTGTGAAGCAAATAATTGTATCTTTAGTGTTTACTCTTCTAGCTTCTTTCTCCCCAATGATAGGTATATGGAAAATGGCATGAGAAATGGAGAAATTAAAATACCTTCCTAGCCTAACCAGAAACACTCCAAAGACTTTTAAAATTGTTTTCCTTCATTAGGAAATGGTTGAAGGCATTGCGTTGCACAGATGTGGGGGACGTTTGTAGTTATTCATTAGAGGAAATTATAGCTTAAAAGTGCCCATGAAATTTTCATGTAATTTCTATTTAATAATATTTAAACCAATCAAAATCCTTTAAATTTAAAAAGCAGTACATGTAAATATTTTGGAGCGAAAAGAAGAAAAACTATTTTTTTTCAATTGTACTTTTGGCTTATCTCCTTATAGGTTCACTCAAATTTCAAGTGTACACACTCATTGGATGCAGAATTAAATTCCGCATCAACGAGTGTCTACACTTGAAATTTTAGTAAACCTATAAGGTGATAAGCGAAAAATACAATTAAAAAAAGTAGTTTTCTTCTTTTCCCTCCAAAATTCATAACTCTTATTTTATTATTTTAACTATTATTTTATTAATTTTCTTAGGAGGCCACTTTTAGGCTGAAATTTCCTCTAATGGAGGACAGGTAAGAAAATATTAGTAATGTCCAACAAAAGATCACAAAACAAGGTCAATGGGGACTATAAAAGTATATCAACTATTGGTACAAAGTGGGAGGTAAGGCATCTTCTACGGAAAGTGGAAAGATCCAATTTCTAAGAGCTAGGAAGAGACTAGACACTTTATGTCTAGATAAAGAAATCTAAAAATGATAACAGAGAATGTACACAAGGTGTTGGTACATTAGAAATGCTATATATCAAAGGCTCAAAAAATTTGATACTAAGCCAAAGAGAGGATGTCAAGCACTGTGGGAGTTGGTGTCCAAGGATGAGTGAGAAGATAAAGAAGGGAGCTTATTGTTGGAGTCGTCAAATAGTGTGAAGGGGTGATTGCATTGGATCTTTCACTAGAAAGAGAGGATGTTAAGCCTCGATGAGGATGGCGACCAAGGATGAGTGATTGGATTGACAGTTGGGTTTGTTGTTAGAGTTGTCAAGCATTGTGAAATGACTATTGCATTGGTAGATGAGATCCTTTGGGGAGTGCCTAGGATTGAGGGGCTTGGTTGTATGTATTTGGGGGCATAAGAATATGGGATCTTTAAGCTCATAACATTTAAGTTCGATGGGAAGAATCCTTTGATAGGAACCTGAGTCCTGACTATTGTGTTGAACCTAGTGAGTATTATGTTGGAAGCTGGGGAAGTTGATTTCTTGGAGTTGGTTTGTCTATTTGAATGGTGGTGTATGGATTGTGATCAGAAGTAGGTTGGCCCGTGAGAGAGGGGGTCAAGAGGGGGCAAGAGGTCTCATTGATCTAGGCCTTGAGGTATCCAATATCCTAGGTATCTAATTGTTTTTTTTTTTGTTCCTGTTAGAGGGTACAATCGAGAAATATGAGGTGATGCTCTTTAAGGCGTGTGAGTTGTAATGACTGATATCTATACTTACAAATTTCTCATGAAGAGAGTAAGGAATTATTGATTTGGGTAGTAGAAGAGGAAATGGAACCTATTAAATATAAAAATAAACAACGGGATTTGTCTTGATCTTGTAATGGAGGGGACATGAGGAAATGAGATGTACTGTCATCTTTGGAACTTGTAGGAAAAATGGACTATATTAAAATACACAATCAGAAAAATAAGCATACACAATCATTTCTACCTTATCTATATCTGCAGGTCCGTGGTTATAGCCTATATCTGTAGGAAGAGGTAATCCAAATACATACTAAAATCTAAACCCCTGACTAGGATCATGTAGATATTGCAAGAAAATTAACTGGTCAAAACATACCAATTAAAGAGGACCCTCCTAACCAAGCCTATATGTAAGTGTCCTAATATCTTGGTTTTCATTACTTTATGATTAAGGTTTTGACACCAATGCATTTTGTGATTGCAAAGACCAGAGAAGGAGGAGGCACGGTGCCTCTACTTTGTGTAGAATGTTCTGAAAATGTTAGAACATGATCATATTGATTTCCTATCCTCTTGAAGTGTCTTGTTTCCTTTCAGATCTACTATCTTATCAGGTAGTTGTTTTTCTAGTTCTCTGCTAATGGCTGAGCCATTTCTTTGATTGATTCCTGAGTCAACTTGGATTTTTTCCTACTTTTAACTTCTTAAGACAAACCCATCCTAAGGTAAAATAGTTAATTTGGATTAGAAAGAACCTTGGTTGGAACTCCATAACCCCCTTTCCTAACTCACAAGGAAGAGGTAACCTATTATTACATTTATGTTAAGCATCTATTTCAAAATTATATTTTTTAACGTTGATATTTATTAGGACATTTCATAATTATATTTGAGCAAATCATATATTTATGCTAGTTTTGATTGCACCCAATTCTTATCAATGTTTGTGTACCATCTTTAAGGTCCATTATAGTTAGTGGACTTTTCTAGTGTGAAGTATGAATCTACAAAATTGCTCACCACAAATTTAGTTTATGTCATCATTATCATCGAGCAAGCACAGTTGTGGATAATTGGATATTCCCTGATTGCAAAGAAAATGCATCTCAATCTTCTAAGAGGTTTCCCTTATTTTGATCAATTGCATGTTTTGGGATTATGATCCTATATAATATTTTTTGTTTAAAATTTTCATCAATGGCATTTTAATGTTTTGTAGAACTAGGGAGGAAATGGTGAAGAGAAGGATGGAAGGTGGGTCAAATTTTTTATTGTGGGTAAATAAGAGTATAAAAATTGAGGAGCATAAAAATACTGTGAAGGAAAAAGCAGCACATCTTGCCAAGATTTTTGAAGAGCGGGTTTGTAACCTCTTGAGGCGCACATGAGTGTCATTTTTTTATATTATAATGAACTTATATCTCATTTTGCAATTTCTTGTAATAATGATCATTATTCAACTTATAGCTTTGAATGTAAAACTTATTTGATATGGGTACCTCATTTACTCAAGATAATGTGGAGGATACAGAAAGTGACAATGAATAAAGGACAGTGCACAATGGAAGTAATAATTTCTTTCTTAAACACTTTTTCTATAGTCTTCTATGCTCAACTGTTGCAAATGGTTTTCTATTGTATTCTTACTATTTCACTATATTTCTAAATCTTACATTTATAGGAGATTCTTGCCATGTGTTGAAATAAGAGAAAAGTGGATACATTTGCTAGATGTTAAAACCTCCAAAATTGGCAGATGGGTGTGTAACGTACTTGCTATGATATCAATCTATTGTATATCCATGTTATGTGGTCAGAAAAAATCTCTAAACAATGTGTAGTGTTGTTGATATGCGGAGGATATGGTAGGATTGAAGGTCCTTAACGGGTTTAATAAAGTAATTGGAGGGGTAGTTGTATTGATACTTAAGGATCATAATGTTCTTGTTGGTGATGATGTTAATGATGGTATGTTGAGTTTTTCTACCAAGTCCTAAATTTTTAATTTACCTAATATGGTGTTTGTATCCCTCTTTGTGTTATGTTTGTTGATTGAAGATTCACTAATTATGTTGTCATGCTACTACAACAATTGATATGCTTGAAAACATTGAAATTGGAGAGAAAAATGCAGGAAATGAAGCCTACAAAGCAGCTAAAAAGAAAATTGGGATCTATGAAGACAAGTAAGGTACATATTTATTAGATAATCAATTTTCTAAATGTTTTAATTTTTATCTTACAAATTTCTCACTATTTTTGTTGTGGCATATTTCAAAATTATAAGAATATTATGCAATAAATTCTTCCTCAATATGATGACCCTTTTAAGGAGGAGGTAAGTTTTTCCCTTGATGTTATTGTTGAGTTCCAAAACCACCTTTCCCTTAAGCAACTTCCTCATCCTTCTTTCTTTGCTTTTCCATGAAAAATGCATCCTTAATCATCAAAAACCATTACACATTTCCTCAAGGAGTATATTTCAGTGATTTACAAGTTATATTGTTATGTTTGCTATTTAAATAGGTTTTTGTCTTTCAACTACGGAATGCAGCCACATTCTGCAGCTAATCGGCTGTTCCGCAGCCATTTCCATGCTTTTGTAGGTTACAGGTGTCAAGAGAGGAAAAGGACCACATGGGCAGCTTGGAAAACATCAGAGCATGGATTGTATCCTATCCATCTGGCCTAGATTGATGAGGAAGACTCTGGTCAAAAGGAAGTCATCTATAGAAACCTATGGCAAACAAGACTCTGTTTTGCACACGTTTCTCAGTGATGGGATCTGAAGCAGTCTCCTGAGGCCACGGGCTTCATGTGCCACTTGCGCAAATGGAATCTATTAGCCACTACCATAGATTTATGTTTCCAAGCAACTAGGGAAAAGAATTCTACATATTGGCCTCTCTACGTGTTTTGTTGTTGCTGATTTCTCTCTTCAAAATAGTTGTATATTTCTCTATAAATACCAGCGTGTAGAATGCAGAACAAGTTCAAGTTTCTGCTTATGTAATAGTTCATATTTCTGCATTGTAGTTTGAAGAACTCAGTTCTCTATTTTAATATAAAGACTTTGTTTTCAATGGATACTTGAAGCATTGTTGGTGTATTGATTGAGTGCCTATAAACCGAGACCTTTGCAGAGGGCCCCTGCATGGTCAAGGGTACATTTTATTTATGTTTTGTCTTTCATAAGTCAATTGTAAATGCACAGTGTTTTTTTTTATAATGTTTATAATCATTTTCTAACTCTGTTTATAATGCAGCTTGTGTCATCTTTTCATTAACTCAAAGTAGTTTTATTTTAGCACAGAATAGTTCTTTGGTTTTCACTGCTTTCTAGTTTCTTACTAGCAGTTTTAAGTTGATGTCAATAGCATAAATTGATTCATTTCATTTGTTGTTTATTAGTTTTTAGATTTTGAATTAATTTGTTCAATGTCATCTTCTTATTAGTTTAAGTAACTCATGTTATAAATGAATATTTCCAAAAGCTCTTTTAGTTGATGGTTAACTAAGTGGTGAAATGTTTCATTTGTGAATGAGTCTTTCTCTGCATTTTTATGTTTACTTTTCTTAGAATAATGAATAATGAAATCTCTCAAAATGCTATCACAAGGAGGTAGTTCTCCCAAAATTGTGTAGCAGAGTGATAAAAATACTTCATTTAGCTTTGCTTTCATAATAGAATAGTTGCAACTTCATTTTCAATTATGATTTTTCGCTTAGTTTAGTTGCAATTCCATTTTTAGTTGTTTATTAAGTTTCGATTCTGCAATAGATTAGATAGCAATGGTAATCTTATTTCCAGTATTTCATTTTTGGTTTATCATAGACAACTGCAATCTCATTTTATCATTTAAGCTTTGGTTTTGTAATTGAGTAGATAGTAGTTTTAAGTCCTTTTAGTCCATGTTTGGGAAACGACCATAATAGCAAGAAGAGAAGCTCTGTTTTCATTTTCTTGTTTAAAACTTTACTTCCAAATTTGGCTTAAAGCACTTTTAGCTCACATTTCATTTCTCTAGATTCTTAGCAATAGTAGAGTAACATTTTGTAGATTACATTGCAGAACATTAGGAATCAAGAGAACAAAACCCGAAAACAAACACAAAACTCAAAATAGTGAGGTAAGAGGGTCATCTAGCACATATTGTGCACTACACTTCATCTGTCTATGATACATGGATTGATAATTTATGTAGCAATTAAGGACACTAAATTGACTAAAAATTTTGGCGTCGTTGCCGGGGAAGTGTAACTAGGTAGCCTTATCTCTTACATTCATAAAAAAAAAACAACAAAACAAAACAATGACATGCATAGAGAAAGAGACTCTAGGGGTAGATTTATAGCTAGGGGCAGAAGTTCAATTTCCACAACTCCACCTACTCCACCAAGAGTTAGAAAAGACACACCTCCATCCCATACTCATACTCCCACCCATAGGATTCCTAGAATTCAAGGAGCAGCAACTCAGTTAGAAGATTATCCTACTTCATCCACGAAAATGGACCTAGGAGAGAAGTCCTTTTTCACTTCTACAGGAGAGCCTATTGTAGTTGCGGAAGTAGGAATACCTAGTGAAGAAGAAGAAGCAGAAACTCTCTCCAATAATCCATTAATAGAAGAACCAGAGGACTCTGAAGAAACTATAATGGCAGAAGAAGAACAAGATAGAGAATTCTCACTATTTGGAGGAGGGGGTAGAGGGAGAGGTAGAGGAAACAATGGAGGAGGTAGAGGTAACAATGGAGAAGGTAGAGGTAATAATGGAGGAGGCAGAGGAAATAGGGAAATAGATAACTCATTTGGATTCCCTATAGTAGATGAGGAAACACATACCACAATGAAAAACATATCACCATCTGTCCTCCCAAAATATTATGGGTTGAGAAGTGAGGACCTTGAAACATTTTTGCTTGAGTTTGAAGTCTTATGCAGAACCTATGACTATCTAGAAGACTCTCAAAAACTCAATTTGTTCCCTTCAACACTAAAAGGGGCTACTTTGAAATGGTTTATGGGGTTAGTCACTTAATCCATTAGAACTTGGAATGGCATGAAACAAGCATTTTTGGACAGATACTTGGATTATTGTATGCCTACTAATCATAAGGATGAGGTGTTCAAAATGATGCAAAAGGAAGATGAAAACTTAGAGGATTTGCTTGAGAGATTTAACTACAATTTGAAAAGAGCAAAAATGAACAATTTAGATGAAGAAACTTTGAAAGCTCTTTTGTTAAAGGCCATTAGAGATTAATGGATAGATATCCTTAACATGATGGGGAAGGGAGACATCTCTCAACTTCCATTGAATGAATGACATAGCAGAAATATGTGTTCATCTCTCAAGAGGTAAATCTAAAACCTGGAAAAGGACCGAGAGATCCTTCTCTTGTTAGAACAAACAAATTTACAACCGGATCTGTAAGCAGGGTAGAAATTGGCAATATGCTTGATGAGTTTAAAACTGATATTTTAGGGAGCCTTTGTGAGCAGCTAGACACCCTCAAAATCCAAAACAAGAAGAAAACAAAGGAATGGATCGATGATGAAGATGTTATTCATCCTATCTTTACTATATTAGAAATTAGTGAAAATAGTCAAATTTTGAACACATTGGAAAATTTTGAAACATCTTCAGAATATGATCATGCACAATTTCAGGAAAAATCTAATGTTGAATACTTGTCTTCTAGGCAGATGTCTCTCTATTCGATGTAAGAGTTTGGTAGCTCTACAATTGGAATGTTTCTAGGTAGGACATTGAACATAAACAAAAACTTGGAGAAACTACAACAAGAAGAGCTAACCAAAATATTACAAAAGCATTTTGCTGCATTTGCATGGGAGTATACTGACATGAAAGGTATTGATCCTAAGACTTGCATCTATCATATCTATATTGAGGAAAACAGTAGACCAATCAGACAACCTCAAAGAAGAATGAATCCAAATCTTAGGGAGATTGTGAAAGAAGAGCTACAAAAATTGCTCAATGTAAACTTCATTTACCCAATTTCAGATAGCCAATGGGTTTCTCCTTTGGTAATTGTGCCTAAAAAGAATGGGAAATGGAGGGTGTGCATTGATTACTAAGAATTGAATAAAGCAACCTTGAAAGATCACTTTCCTTTTCCCTTTATAGATCAAGTATTAGATACATTAGCAGGTAACAAGTATTTCTCATTCTTGGATGGTTTTAGTGGTTATAATCAAATACAGGTAGCACCTAAAGATTAGGACAAGACCACATTTACTGGTCCATGGGGGACTTTTGCCTACCGAGTGCTTCCTTTTGGGTTATTTAATGCACCAACAACATTCCAAAGAGTAGTACTAGGAATTTTTTCTGATCTAATACATGATTGTGTAGAGGTATATATGGATGATTTTACAGTCTATGGTAACACATTTGAAGAAGCTTTGGAAAATTTGGAAAAAGTCCTTAAAAGATGTAAAGTAACAAACATTTCACTAAGCCATGAAAAATGCTTTATGATGTTTACAGAAGGCATTGTTTTAGGACATCACATTTCAGGGGATGGGATTAATGTGGAAAAATCAAAAGTTGAAGTCATCTCTAAGTTACCAATTCCAAATTGCCAAAAACATGTTAGAAGTTTTCTAGGATTTACAGGATATTATAGAAGTTTTATAGAAAACTTTACCAAAGTAGCATCTCCACCCTTCAAATTGCTTACAAAAGATTGTGAATTCAAGTGGAATACTGATTTTCAGTTAGCATTTGAAACCTTGAAAGCAAAAATATCTGAAGCACCTATCTTGAGAGGACCAAATTGGAAACTTCCTTTCCATATTTCTACAGATGCTTCAAATATAGCTCTAGGAGTTGTATTGGGACAAAAAGGTTTGATTCCTTATGCCATTCACTACACAAGTAAAAATTTGACTCCCACTGAGTTGAATTATACTGTGACTGAAAAATAATTCTTAGTTGTTGTTCATGCAATTAACAAGTTTAGACACTACATAAAAGACTATGAAACTTTTGTTCATATAGATCACTCTGCAATTAGATATTTGATGAATAAACCTATTACTAATGGCAGAGTTACAAGATGGCTTTTACTTTTGCAAGAATTCAAGATTACTGTGCTAGATAGACCTAGAAAACAAAACATAGTTGTTGATTTCTTGTCTAGGATTCGGAATATCAAAGAAGACTCTCTAGTTGAGAATAAGTTTCCTGATGAATATCTACTTGTAGTAACTACTCAAACTCCTTGGTTTGCAGATGTTGCTAACTACTTCGTTACAGGGAAGTTACCTTCACATTTATTTCCTAGAGAGAAAATAAATATTATTCAAGATAGTGCAAGATATTCATGGATCACTAACGAATTGCATAAAACAGGGCCAGATCTTATGATCACAAGGTGTGTCAGGGAAGATGAAATGCCTGATATTCTCAAAGCATGTCATGACGAACCATGTGGTGGACACTTTGCTGACAAGAGGACAACCTATAAAGTCCTTTCTTTAGGATATTATTGCCCATCCATCTTCAAAGATGCCAAAGAATATGTCAGAAGGTGTGACAGCTGCCAAAGGGTAGGAAAACCTGCTCTCTCAAATGAAATGCCATTACAACCTCAGATACTTATCGAACCCTTTGAAAAATGGGCTTTAGACTTTATTGGACCTATTAATCCTCCATCCAAGCAGAAAAATTATATATTGGTATGCACTAATTATGTCACCAAATGGGTAGAAGCCAAAGCATTACTTTTTGCTAACGAAAAATCTGTAGTTAGTTTTCTTTTTGAGGATATTTTTACTCGCTTTGGTGTTCCAAGAGAAATTGTGATAGATCAGAGAGCTCAATTCACATCCAACATAATGGAGAGGCTTATGGAAGAGTACAAGATCAAGCATAGTAAATCCAATCCCTATCATCCACAAGCAAATGGTCAAGTGGAGTCTACAAATAAAGTGATTAAAGGAATCCTCACCAAAACTGTGCATCTACATAGAAGAGATTGGGCAGAAAGGCTTCCTGAAACCTTGTGGGTCTATAGAACTACATGGAGGAACACAACAGGGCATACACCCTATGAACTTGTTTATGGAAAGCAAGTCATGTTCCCCATAGAGTTCCAAGTCAAAACTTTCAAGATGGTAGTCCAATTGGGGATGGATTTATCAGAAGCTCAAAAGCATAGACTAGAGTAGTTGAATGAACTTGATGAATTAGATAAGAGGCTATTCAAAGAACTAGTCTAGTTCAGTAACAGAGGGCTAAGTGGCATGACAAATACATCAAGGACAAAAGGTTTCAAGAGGGAGATTGGGCCCTGTTATTTGATTCAAAGTTTAAGGATTTTCAAGGGAAATTTCAAACTCATTGGCTTGGGCCATATGAGATTGAAAAAGTTTTTAGTAATGGAGCAGTAAGAATCAGAAAAATAGATGAGAATCAAACTCCTCTCCTTGTGACTGGTCATAGGTTGAAAATTTATCAAAAACCAATCTCAAAGGAGGAGTTCATCAAGATCTTTCAAAATAATTTTGAAATGAAGTTGGTGAAGAAGAATCTTTCTTCTCCACCAACTTAGTCTTTGTTCTTTTCATTATATCTAATAATAATAACAATAAATTGTATAAGGTTGAAAACCAATCACTGAATGGCATGCTTATACAGAAAATACAGGGTGAAAACTAGAAGACTCTGACACCCTATATTTTCCAAAAAATGGTGACTCATTATGCATTCTGCAAAATTCATTGTTTTATTTCATTTCATTTTTTTTTACTTCTACAAGTTTCATTTCACTCTACTACCATATTCCACCAATAAATTTTTCTCCTCCAGCATTTCTTCCATCTCCATTTTTCATTTTCCATTTTGTCATGTTTTCATCCACACAGTCATCTCCATTTCATTCATTCATAAAGTCACATTTTATTCTTTGTTTTACATTTCGTAGTTGTTCCAATTCCATAGCTAATCATGTTCTGCATCCAATCTGACTCTGCAATAACAGTTTGATCATTAGTTCAGGAATAAAGAGGCCAGTTCATAATAAATCTCATATGCAGGTAATGGAAGAGAAAACAACTTTTGAAGACATATCAACATCTAAGCACCTGAAGAAGCAAACAACAAAAGATTAGCAAGCGGAAGGTATGGTTTTAGATGTTGGGTGTGGAGCCTGATTATCTTCTGTATTCAAAGGTTTCAGCCGGATGTATACCCCAAGAAGACTGTACACCCCTCCACGTGGGGGGGTGCGGGGGGGACTTGTCCCCCCCACGGGGTGCGGGGGGGGCTAATCCCCCCTGACTAGGGGGTTCAGGGGCAGCGCCCCCGAAGCTAAAAATAGATATAAAATTGCCTTGTAAAAGTCTAGTAATTTCTAGTCAATCTGGGTCGTTCATTAGGCGGATGATCTGACGGTAGAAGTTATGTTTAATTTAAGGTTTTTTGCCCTAAAAGGCAACCCCTCACTATATATGAGGGAATTGTATTGCGTCTATGTATATCTGTATTTTGAGTGAGGAAGAGAGAGGATATTGAGAGCGAAGAGGGTGTTACAGTGTATCTGCTGTAGGTTGTATCTCTTCAGTTTTCTCGATAATGTAATAAAAGAAGGACTGCCTATTTCTCCGTGGACGTAGCCCAAATTGGGTGAACCACGTATATCTATGTCTCTCTTGTTTTATGCGTTTTCAGTGTTTATATTTCTACAATATTTTATGTGTTCCATTGCTCTGTAATATATTTTCTAACAACTAGTATCAGAGTCGAAGGTCTATTTAGCTAATAAACTCGCAGGAGAGAAGGGTTCCCGGTTCGAGTGGGAGCAATGGCGGAAGATGGTAGGTTTAGGGTCGAAAAATTCAGTGGCCAAAACTACCAGTTGTGGAAGATGCAGATGGAAGATTATATGTATCAAAGGGATCTATACCTACTATTGAGCGGAAAGACAAAGAAGCCGACGAGTATGATAGACACAGAATGGGATATTCTCAACAGAAAGGCACTTGGAACAATACGGTTGTGCCTAGTGGCATCAGTAGCATTAATATTTCAAAGGAAACAAAAATAGAGGGTTTAATGTCGACATTGGCCAAACTATATGAAAAACCCTCAACCTAAAATAAGGTATTTCTTATGAATCATTTACTTAATATGAAGATGTTAGAAGGTGGATATGTTGCAGACCATTTAAATGATTTTAATACTGTTACAAGTCAGTTAAGTTCTATAGGGGTAAATTTTGATGATGAAGTTAGGGCTCTGTTATTTCTAAGCTCATTGCGAGAAAGTTAGAATGGCTTAGTTATGGCCATTAGTAACTCTGTCTTTGGATCTAGTACTTTAAAGTTTGATGATGTTGTCAATGCAATCCTTAGCGAGGAAATGCGACAGAAAAGCTCCGGTGAGACATTAGGTAATGCTTTGAATACAGAGACTAGGGGAAGAAAAATGGAAAGAGGAAAGAGCCCAGGATATCGCACTAAGTTAAGAAAAGGTAGATCCAAGTCCAGATCGGGGATAGTGTGCTGGAAATGCGAGAAGAAAGGACACCTGAATAAAGACCGCAAGTCTCAGAAGGAAAAAGAATGAGACGCGCAACAAGAAACTAAGCATGAAGCGAATGTAACAGGTGATGTGTTGAAGATGCTTTGATTCTTTCATTAGAAGATTTTACTAATGCTTGGGTGGTAGATTCAGGGGCCTCATTCCATGCCACACCTGATAGGAAACATTTTCATGATTATGTTCAAGGAGATTTTGGACAGGTTCGATTAGGTGATGATAAACCCTGTAAAATTGTTGGAATGGGTACAGTTTTCATAAAACAGCAGAATGTAAATCAATGGCTATTGAAGGAGGTAAGGCATGTTCCAGATCTGAAGAAAAATTTGATTTCAACAGGGCAGTTGGGAGGTGAAGGTTGCTAACTACTTTCACAGATAAAACCTAGAAGGTCATTAAAGGATCCCTAGTAATAGGGAAAGGAGAAAAGGTTGGTACATTGTACTTATGCAATAGTATTTCTAATTCTGTTAATGCTTTAACCTCTACAGGAGAAGATATGACATTGTTGCATCATATGCTCGGGCACATGAGTGTGAAGGGGATGCAGATTCTTCACTTAAGAAATTTTTTGCCAGGTTTGAAGCATGTTGATTTAAAATTATGTGAATATTGTGTTTATGGAAAACAGAAGAGAGTCAAATTCCTCAGAGTTGGGAAAGAAAAGAAGAGTGAAAAATTAGAGCTAGTGCATACAGATGTATGGGGACCTGCTCAGGTATCATCTCTTGGTGGCTCTCATTATTATGTTACTTTTATTGATGATGCAACCAAAAAAACCTAGATTTCTTATATTCGAAATAAATTTGATGTATTTGATACTTTCAAGAAATGGAAAGCTTTGGTTGAAAATGAGACAGGAAAAAGGTTGAAGTGTCTCAGATTAGATAATGGAGGTGAATATTGCAGCAAAAAGTTTGATAGGTATTATTCAGAGAATGGAATTTGCAGAGAGAAGACAATTCCAGGAACACCACAAGAAAATGGTGTGTCAGAAAGGATGAACAAGACAATCATGGAGCGTGCAAGGTGCATGAGATTGCATGTAGGATTGCCTTTACAATTTTGGGCGGATGCTGTAGATACTGCTGTTTATCTAATAAATAGAGGGCCTTCAAGTTCCTTGGATGGTGGTGTTCCAGAGGAAGCATGGACAAGTAAAAAAGGTAAACTACTCTATTTTAAAGCCTTTTGGTTGTGAGGCCTTTGTCCATATTGATAAAGAAAATAGAACAAAGCTTGAAGCAAAGTCAAAGAAATGTACCTTTATTGGATATGGTGTTAATGATTTTTGTTATTGCTTATATGATTATGAAAATCACAAAATCATTAAGAGCAGAGATGTAATATTCAATGAAAAGGTCTCGTATAAGAATCAGTTGCAGGAAAAGAAACAAGAAAAGGAAAAAGAGAATACACAGTGCTTGACGATATCGCAGGAAAAGTGATGGTGCTTGAAAATCATAATGATCAACAGCTAGAACAACAACCACAACAGCAAAAAGCATCTCAAACACCTAAAAGTGGTGTTAGAAGATCTACCAGGATAAGTAGACACCCTGAATGATACTCTCCTTTATTATATTATGAATTGTTGATTGATTATGGTGAACAAGAATGTTATGAAGAAGCAGTGCAGGTAGAAACTAGGAAGAAGTGGGAGCGAGCCATGAAAAAAGAGATGGACTCCTTAGCACATAACCAGACTTGGGACTTAGTCAGGTTGCCTGCAGGTAAAACAACATTGCAGAATAAATGGATTTACAGGCTAAAGGAAGAAGATGGAGGTAGAAAAAGGTACAAAGCTAGACTTGTGGTGAAGGGGTTTGCACAGAAAAAGGGTATAGAATTTGATGAGATATTTTCTCCTGTTGTG